>JAHWFP010135799.1:8542-23992 GCA_023313725.1 Lithobius niger | reverse complement strand
TAGCTACCCAGTTATCCGCTGCCGCTTGCCTTCAGTCCGCGGTGGTTGCCTCCATCCCCTGTCCGCTGTACCTACAGTTCAACAGCGGCTGTGTGTGGTTGGACTCGTCCTCCGCATATCCTCTCTAGCCATCCGCTAGGCTACGCCCGGGTGAAGGGTCGACAAGGAGTCCCCCCTTCCTCGCCTACACTCATCCTTCAAGGACATTGGGTTTGTCAGGACTGACTTTGGGCCCTGGTTGCCTTCCGTCTCAATCCTGCATGCTGAGGCAGTCAGGTACAACTGCTTTCGGTTCCCTCATCATCTCCGCCCATCCTCTGGGTTCCTAGGATAGAGTCTATCCCCTGGTCCTCCCGATCGAGCTTACCTGCCCATCCGCCGCAATCCTTACCTGCATACTTCAGAGCAAGCTACCATGGACCATGGCCATCCTCGGTCCGCTGAACCGGACGATAGGATCGTCTCTCTTCCGAAGGATACCAGCGCATCCTCCGCCCCCTTGCCACCGTCTCCACGGCATCACCACAATCCACGGATCCATCTCTCTCCAACCTCAGTTCGATGCTCCGGCCGATTCCCTGTCTTACCTCCCGTTGTCCGCCATCCGCGGCAGCCTCGATCCGTTCCGTTTCCTGAGCTCACTGCAGCCTTTCCTTCCACAGGGAAGAGAGGAGCCTTCCGTAAGTTTGGAGGTCGGTTCACTTTGTCCTTGTCTCATCAATCAAGCCATCCTATGTCAGCAATCCTCAGACCTCCGACTCTGCTTCTGCCATCCCCGGTTGTCTCTATCCCACTGGGGTCCGACCAGCCTTTGTCTCCAACTTTTCAGCCACCTCCTGGCCTGCAATTGACGGTCCCATTTCCATCCTTTCGGCATCCGACAACCTGGGAGGGGGCATCTTCGACCTCTTCCTCACCATTGCATACACTCGACCTAGCCTGCAGTGAGTCCGTCGAGTCAGGGGATCATTATGCAATCCTCCGGCCAATCTCTCCGGACTTTCTATCCTTATCTCCACAACCTCAGACGATCCTTCGCCATCATCCAGTCCGCATCCTTGACATAACCCGCTTGCCGCCTTCTCGTCCTTCCATTTCATCTGTTTCCGCTGTCCTTACCAAGGCAGCTACTTCACGGATCTACCTTCCTGCACCAAGGATATCTCACCTCCATCCTCTCCTTCGCTGTTGTAGCTTTCGATCCTCCAAAAAAAAAAGAAGAAGAAAAGAGAAAAAAAATACAACAGAAGAGAAGAGAATGAAAACGAAGACAGAAAACTTCCTTCACGCAGCAGATCCTAACCAACGACTCCACCATTACATCTAAAGCAGGAACGACCTTAAATAATGTAATCCCGCTATCCGCACATCAAGTCTTTTTTCTCCACTACAGTGCTCCTCCGTCCTACCCTCGTTCGCAGGAAACAAGGACCAAAACCTCCATCTTGCACCACCAGAGAGCGCCACCTCATGCTACCGCCACCGTGGGAATTTTCAAATTCAAACTGCAGCCGCCAACCGTCGCTTCCTCTTGGATTCAGCTCAGCCATGGCGGACAGCTCTTCGTCGGAAGATTTGGATCGTACTCCTCCTCGTTCTCCATCTTCAGCGTTTACCACCGTCAACGTTCCTTCACTCAAGAAATGCAGGTGCCCCAGATTTGCCTTTTCTCTGCCAAGACCCAGGCTTGATCCACATCCTTGTTGCCAGCGCCACTGGCTGCGCGATGGTTCGCAGAAACGTTGCAAGGTCTGCGTGACAATATCCCCCTCTCAATGGGCCATGATTAAGAAACATCACCTTCAATCCAAGCAACGGGCGAACCGGGTCCGTCGCCAACGCGTCTTAGCTGCGGCATCCGCTGCGGGAAATCAATCCTTCCCAACACTTGCCACATCTACATCCTCGGATGCATCGAGACGCTGTTCTCATCCTGTTCCTCCGCTCCGTGAGGATACCGCCAGTTCCTGTCCTACCAAAACACCAGTAATTCGGTTTGTCTTGGATTCGTCCTCAACAACCTCATCTAAAGTGCTGGTCAATCCACGAAAAGGTGTTTAATCCTTCACGTCCACACGGCGGGAACAGCGTCACTCCACTGAGGCCCTGCTACCTGTAACAAGTTCCATTCCGGCTGTGCCAGGAATCTCCGGCGTCAAGCTACCGGCAGGTATCTTGAAGAAATCAAGTGTCCCGATTCGACCAGCAGTCGGGGTCAAACGGGCTGTTTAGCAATTAGCACCACCGAACCTTCACCTTCACAATCCATCAGCCCGCAAGTCCGCGGCTGCTCCCGCATCTGCAACCCACACTTCAGACTCCCATGGCTCCAGGATCCGTCCTACGGTCCCTCCATCACAAGAAGCAATTCCCACAGATGCTCTAGCCGCTAGCCCCCTTTCCTTCTCCAGTCGTCCTCCGAGAAGCATTAATCCAGGGGATTACACCTGTCACCTTCTGAAATGGAGAATCTTCAATTTAACATCGACTTTGTGCTTTGGTTTGTTCAAAAGTTTTCGTCGGACTACTCAAATCTTCGGCAATCCCTGACGGATCTACCGATCATCCGACAATCCATAGCCGCCTCGGATACTCTGCAAGTGGAAAATACCCTTCTACGTGCAATGAACGAGGCATTGACGAATGAACTAGAACTCTTTAACCAGAAATACCGGTCCCAACACCTCAACTACGCCCTTCTCAAGGCCCTTTATAATTGAGTATCTCTAATTCCGTCCTCGCCACCCTAGCGAGCAAACTATTCCACACGTCCACGTACCCGACGTCTCCGTTTGGCGCCATCCACACTGGGAACACCTCCTTCCTCACGGCCGCCCACCCAAGAAACGCCAACCACGTGTCTGGCCGCCCTTTACCGTGCAGCCCCATCTCCTCTACCGTCACCCTTCCATGATCCTTATGCAACTGCGCCAGCTTTCCTGACGAATTTTAGCGAAGAAGGCACTCCTTGCTGCCGCCCCCGGATCTCTCTACTGAATCCTCTCTCCAACCGGCGTCAGCCGTCAATATCATCAACGTACCATCCGAATCCGTAAACAACGGGGCTGTTTCCTCGACTTCTGCATCCTCTGTTCCTCTGCCCCCTCCACCTGCGGATATGCCATTCAATATCCCCTCCGTAACTCGGGATCCTTCCCCGGCAGCAGTCCGCCGTCATTCCAAATTTACCTAATTTTTCCCGTTACAGTATGGCAGTACGATGATGCCCCCAACTTCTATCCTGCCTTTTACGGTATCCGCCGCAACAACCGAACAACAGACGGTGATATGCCTTGCTCCCCTTGTCGCTCCAAAGTGATGGGGGTAGCCTTCGGTTTCTGTACAACGTCGGACTAGACTGCTATACCATCCCGAACTCTCACCATTCATCCGTCAGGTCTCCGGTGAGATGCCCACCCATGATAGTCCTAACTTTCATGTGTATCCGTCTCGCCCAAACTTTCGTTCATCGACCCAATTTTTCCTAGTACAGGATATTCAGTGTTTTTTCTTCCTTCTCACATACGGACCAACGCCTTCTTTCCTTCCCTTCCAAAAAAAAAAAACAACAAAAAAAAAAACAACGAGGAGGACCAATGACGCTCTCCACCATGGTTGAGTAGGCTATCCTGCACCTCTCACTAGTGCATTGCTGGACCAATCCAGCCTCCGATACTCTTGTTCCGCCATTACAAGACTCACACTTCACCAGCTTCCCACAAGGTAAGAGGGTTCATGTTTTACACTTGATCTCTTATCCTTGTCCCCATATGACAGACCTCTGCATGTGATGAAGCTAAGCCAAATAAGAAATTATAATACTAATTCACTCTCCCGCACGCCTGATCTCACTCCCTAGGCGGATAGCACGTATCCTTATCTGCCTACGCCGCTAAGCGGACACTCCTTCTCCGCTCTAGAGTGAAGGTGGTCAGGATAGCAGATGGATCTTCATAAAGGCGATATGTGCCTGGAGTAGCCGTCTCGTACCACGGGAAGTCAGACTTGGGCTCCCAGCTCCTTTTAGGATCAGCACCTAGCCCTTCACCGGGTTACAAAGTCTGGTAGTGTAAATAAGGTAATGTATTTATTCGTCGGCTATAAAAAGACTAAAGTTGCAAGGCTTGCACCTGCTTAATTTTAGTTTTTATTGCCTAACCAAAAATATACATTACCTTAATTCCCGTCCTAGCCTCCCCGCCATGAGCTAGGTTCTGGCACGAGGAGAAATGATGGTATCCGCTGCTGCGCGGGGGTTTATATGGGCAAGCCCGACGTATGCGCGGTAAGGTATGAGCCAGGCAGGGAAGGCAACTTTAACTTCTAGGGGAAACAGCAGCTCTGAAGGGGAAACTGCTAGTGTAATTAAGGTAATGTATATTTTCGGTTAGGTAATAAAAACTAAAATTAAGCAGGTGCAGGCCCTGCAATTTTAGTCTTTTAAAACCAATGCGACGAATTTTGGTACATTGATGTACTAATTTAAGACGTACCAGGGGAAAATGTTATACATCCTTTGCAGATTAACTAAAAAAAAGTCGAGTAAGTTCTTTAATTAATTCCCAATGAGTCTTCAATCATTTCTGCAGCAACATTTCATATTTCAGGATAGTTCTTTACTCCCCCAATAAACAATTCCATGTCTATTTATTCGAAATTGGACGCCATTTTCGGTAACGCTTTTGCGGTAAACGGCGGACGTGTGCACCACTCAAGTCATCCAATGTACTCAGAGACGCAATTGCGTTTTTTTAACGCTGAGGTACCGCTTTGTTGACGGGGGAATTGCGGTGCAAAACGACCGCACGAGCGGTAACGCAACGTCGACGCAGGTACGTGTGCAGTATCCAACAGATAGCACGTAAACCAAACCGCAAATGCGGTACCGCAGCGGCTACCGAAAATGCGGCGACCGCACGTGTGCACCGGCGCTTAGTTGGTTCATACCTACAAGTGTTTTACGGTTTGAAACCCAGACTGTGGGCCTTAGTGCCCCCACCCCCACCCCGGGGGACCGAGGGGGGGGGGGGAGCGCAATGAAGCCCGCACTCTGTGCTGCAAACCGCAAAAGACGTGGGTGGAATCCAAATAAATTAATAAAGAAAAACAGAACGTTAAATGTTTAGAGTAAGGGTCTAAAAGTCAAAACCTAGAATGAACACGACAAGCTTTAACAGTAAAGCCACCCGCACACTGAGCGACTTGGCTGCGCGGCCAGGTTGCTGCAGTCAATGAAAATGATTAGTGCGTGGTTTTACATAAATGGTAAGCATTCTCATTGGCTGCAGAGAGCTGGTCGCGTGGCCAAGTCGTTCAGTGCGCGGGTGGCTTTAGGGTCCAGGTGTAAAATTTTGTAAGAGGCTGGTAAGCATTAGGCCGTTACTACCTGGTGGTTAGCCGAGTTCTACTCTATTCGGACAGAACGTGTGTATGAACGGTTGTAGCAGGTTTTCTTTGTTCTTAAAAATATTGTTATGGAACTTTAACACCATAATTTTCTTGTGAAGATTGGCATTTTGTCTTTTGATGCTTTAGAATTTATTAATACTAGTTGTTCCCCGGCGTAACATACGCCGATCTAGCCGATTCCCGCTGATTCAACTCGGCTCTAATAGTCAGCATTATTGAAGTAACTAACTGAAGCGCGTGCTATGCACGGGTGGTGTTTGATGCACCGTTTAGAACCTTGGGACGATTTGCTTTCTCACGTCTTTGTTGCGAAAGGAGTGTATGCCGTCCGTCTTTTTGCACCCACTGGCTAGGAAACGCTGATTTTCCTTTGCCTCGCTCGCTCAGTCAGTGCCTCCCTTGATCCGGACTCCATCCACTTACATAACACATGAGTCTTAACACCGGAATTAAAGGGAATACGCCTTTGTACAACGGAAATAAATAAATACGCCTGCCTTTGTACAGCAAAGCATAAATCGTTAGCCCACCGGCTTCGTCAATTTTGTTCAATATTTAACCGAGTTTCACTAATGCTTTAATTTGAATCATCTACAGCGACAGAACCTTTACCCAGTGGTTTAATATTAGGTTGTATATACGTGAAGCATTGTTTTATACGTTAAAACTTACGCTTTCAGTTTGCGCACACTGGCTACTAAACGCTGATGACCCCCCTGACCCAGACTCTATTCACTTTCATATGAATATTTCTACCGTAAATAAAAAAATACGCCTTTGTATAGCAAATTCGAAACCTTTAGCCAGCTGTCTTTATCATTCTTTTTCCAATATTTAACCGAGTTTCACTAATACTTGTATTTTAATTATCCACAAACACAACCCGGGAGCAGACGGTGTCTTTCACAGTGCAGGCAATACTAAGGAGGAAAGGGAGGGAGGGGAAGGGGAGGAAAAGAGAAGAGAAGGTTCAAATATGTAAAAAGTAGGGAGGAGTGATCGTCGGGAAACTTATGTATTTGTTCCAATATAGTGTTATTGAAGTAATAGTGTTTGTGTCTGTGTTCTCATTGTCGGCCGCTCGCCCTTTTTCTTTGCTACCGTGGCAAGAATGAACCCGCTCACCCTCTTGCTGATTGTTGAAGCTTCGTTTGTTTCATCCTCCCTAACAATGCCTTATTAAGTCTGCTTCTGAGCCAAGTCTGCTCCTAAGCGAAATATATAGATAGATATATAGATATTTCGTAGAAATATATACATAGATATTTCGTAAATTTAAGCTAGAGGATAACCAGTAATGTTCTCTTGCTCTCTGCTGCGAATACGCTGCCATGTTACTAAATCAAAAAATTATTTTCAACCTAAAGCAAAGCAGGAAAATAATACCATACTACCACTGGATCATCCCATGGGTCATTGTAGGAGATTTCCAGTTTTTCGTCAAAATGTATTTATTGCTGGCCACTGGGTAGTAAGGGTCTAATGTTTACCAGCCTCTTACAAAATTTTACACCTAGACCCTTACTGCCAAAGCTTGTCCGTGTTCCTTCTAAGTTTTGACTTTTAGACCCTTACTCTAAACATTTAACGTTCCGTTTTTGTTTATTAATTCGTGTTACTTTTTTAGAATTGCAGCTAAACTATAAAACAGTGCAATTGACGGTCAAAGTTGAGAGTTTAACACAGAGACCCTAGGCTGACCCTTACTAACATTGGCTAGCGCCAGTGTTAATAATAGAAACAAATCCTTTAATTTTAGTCGACGTCTTGCAGCTGGCGTTTGCTAATTTGCATTGTTGTATAATAACAATGTTTAAAACAATATAAAACAATCTGGTCATTTAGAGCTCCGTAATCCCTGAACCACTTGATCAATTAGAAAATGGCTTATGGAAAGGGCACATCTACAGAGCAATACCTGTAAAATGAGCTAAGAACCAGCTTTATAGGACAAATGGTTTGACCTGTAGAGAGGACATACGAAAGGTTTTAACCCCAGAACAAGAACAAGTTGTCTATTTGACCCCTCTCTGTATCTCGGGGTTTGGTTTGACCGAATTTCACAATTTTTGGACTATCGCCAGTGTTAATTGAACGAAGCATTTTGCAGCCGGTCTGCCACAACCAACAATGCAGAAATACCAAGGACTGATGTAAAGTCTGGTATATAGTCAGTTTCGCTCAATCGGAGCATCAGAATTTGCACTCCAATGAGACAGCGTGGAGGCTGTTATCACTGTGTCGTTTCTACGTTAGGTTAGTCACAGAACCATAGTTAACCAAAGCCTACCTGATGTTACGGCCGTCGACCTCATGAGGCAACCAATACACCCTAATCCTAATGGTACGTCATGAAGATAAAAAAAACTCTAGCATGGTAACCACTCACCATAAATTCCCCTGCACGCTTCACTTTTAACTTGGACTGAAAGTCAGCCAAAACCACTTGAAAAAACGTTGTTAGCACTAAGCGCAACACAATGCAACTACTGCTTCAAGTCTACGATCCCTCCCAAGAGTATCACTCAGGTGGTACGTAAAAAAAAGGCCGTCTTCCAGCTCAACTATAATTATAACAGATTTCGACATGTTCAGGCTCGACAAACCACCCCAATATAGCCTTTTAACCCAGTTTATGTCCCTCAATCCCTGTTGTCGAGTTCAAACTGTTCCTTCAAACCAGTCAATGCATCAGAATACGAGTGATCCACTTTCCAGCTTCAGTGGCAGCCTCCACAGGATCTGCTTCGCATGGCAATTTAGCGTAGACGCCATCAGCATCAAAACCTCTGCACGCATTAGTCTAAAAATTGTTAGACACTGTAGACCTAATTCACCATCTTCGTCTTCATCTTGACATCTCACAGACACCTCATACGTTTGCAAGCCCAACTCAGAGATATCCACACTCGGCGCCTCACAACATGACACATCAAACTTGTCCTTTGTTGCCAAAACAGTGGCCACCTCTTCTCTTGATAAATGTTTCATTTTACAGTAATTTGCGCCAGCAACATGCTTCGGACTGGCCCCGCCATTTCCTTTCCTTTTGGTGACTGGGGCGTGTTCCCAACGTTCATAGAAACTGTGTTGCAAATGATTGCAATATTTGGCTTTAGCTTCTCTCCAACAGTAAAATCATAAAAAGGTAGGATTACTAGTCATACGTGAACTGAATAACAAATTTCACTTATATCTGTCACATAAAATATTTTATCTCGATGGCATATTTTTTTCAGCACTACTTCACATCCATTTTTGCCTAGATGCAGACGATACATTTTATTGAGAACCAGCCGATGGTATCAGGGTGCAAAGACCAAGTATTTTACCAAATACTGGGCTGTTTGGCTGCATATTTATTTACCCTCACCATTGTCAAATTCGTGAAAACCGTGGATCCATGACTTTCAGATAATACAACGTAACTGGTGTTGTTGTTACTTGTTTTCAGGGAGCATGAACACAAACTGGGTTGTCAGCCCCACGACAAAGAGAAAGAACCAAGTGCCAATGATGTTACTAGCAAAAGGCCACTAATGACTGGAATCGAATAATGACTTTCTGATTAATTGATTGATTTATTAAGGGAGTTTTGACCACAACTGGTCATCAGGCCCACCAAAAAAATACATAAAATGCGAAAAAACAAAAAAATACAACAAAACATTATGAAACTTGGCGGAGGAGCACAGTCCTTGGTAACTTTGAAAAGGCACATGCCTACCTAGGAAGCGATGATTTGACCCTATTACCACGATTTTAAGTAGTGACCTGTAGAGAGAACAGATGAAAGCATCCCCAGAATAACACAACAACAAATACAACTCTATTTGGATCTCAGGTTTGGCTGTGATAAATTTCAAATTTTCTGCACTGCAAACAGACCTTGACTAGACGAGGCTAGATTCCAAATTTGTCCTCTTTGGACATATTGCGAGTTCTCAAAATTGAGAGTTTAACACAAGATACCATAGACTGACCCTTATTATGGTAAGCTTCATCACCAATTGTAACTTTTATTTTGTCAGGCAACAAAAGTCTACTGATCAAACCATGGACTTACATGTATGCTATCATATGAAGCTCCCTTAAGATCCATGATCAACGACGTTTCAGCCTTTATTGTCGCGTTGTTATTTTACCTCAGATGCTTGAAAACAGCCACGCAGGGGAATTTTCAGTAACTGGACAGGAGGCAGCGGAGCGGCCCCAATATGCAATGCAATTCAATTTCAATTTATTCAACCGAGCTTTGACTCTAGGTCGTACGCCCGTCTACAGAACTACAAACTAAAGCAGACAAAGGAAATTCACTACTACTAACTACCAAACACAACAGGCCAAACTACCATGGAAGCCAATGCTTCGTCTCCGTTCCTTACTCAAGAGTCACATTTGTAGTCTAACACGCACTGAAGCACAGAAATTAACCACTGACTGTAACTGGCAACAGGAGCCACTCCTGATGTACACTCCAGGAGTAATTGCAGAGTCGGACATGTAATAACCCATTTCTGTGACACCCGTCATTCTCTAGTAAACCGTTCCCCCAGCAACGCTGCTATTGCACTCGTCAAGTCACAACCAACTCCCATGCCTTCAAGTGCCGCCTTGACCCAGTCAATCCATACTGTATCATAGGCAGCTTTAATATCAAGGAAGACAGCTACTGCTATATTAACGTGAACCCACGCTACCTGAATACCCGTTAGAAGATACAGTACTGCATCTTGTGCACTTCGACCTGACCTGTGCCCAAATTGTATCGGCGAAAGACAGTTGCCAAACCTACGGATGTAAACCTATTTACGTTGGCTTTTGGACTTATACGTCAGACTGCCTGAGCGGGGAATCGAACCCACGACCTTTGAAATCAAAGGCCGAGGTCCTACCGCTGATCCATACAGACACGGCCGTGTCAGTATGGCTCAGCGGTAGGATCTTGGTCTTTAGTTTCAAAGGTCGTGGGTTTGATTCCCCGCTCAGGCAGTCTGACGTATAAGTCCAAAAGGCAACGTAAATAGGTTCCCATCCGTATTTATTTAACTATAATTTGAACTCCAATTTCAGGGAACAAGGATTGTGACATGCCAGCCTCCATACATATGCATGCATACACAATACTAATCAAACAAACAAAACGGTTGGATATTTCACACACAAAAATACAAACACAAAATACAACATATACACGCACATGAAACAGCGTAAACCTAAACCCACAACCACATACAAAACAGATGCCATAAACATCAAAACGCCCACAAAATTGAAAGATAAAAAATACATACACAAAACGAACAAGGTAATTACACACTTGAACTAGAACTAACATAGAAACCGGCAAACACAAAGATAGGCAAAAAAAAAAAAAAACTTGTGTAAGTTATAAAATAAACATATAGCCACTCACACGAAAAAGTCTTAAAATATAAAACAACAAACACAGAGAAATATTTTTAAAAGCCTGTATAATACGCAAATTAAGCATGCACACACACAAACAATAAACATTTCAAACACGAACTGCGTTCGCTTTCTGACATATCCTTTGAGTATAGTCCTTGTTCTCTGTAATTAGAGTTCAAGTTATAGTTCGTTGCGTTCGAATGAATACTAATCCGTTTTTATTTGTGTATCTTCACAGCTTTAAATATGGGGATACGAGCTCTGTTTTTTTTCTTTCTAAAAGCCGTTTTTGTTCAGTTAATCTGCTGTTGTTTTGTTTTTGATTTTAGGGCCATAAGCCCAAACTGGGTTATCTGTTACACAGCGATGAGAGAGACAATTTAACCTGAGAAATCCCAGTGGAAAACGCAGAATCTCTTGTTTGTTAGTTCATTTTATACTGGTTATCAGCACCACCAAAAAATCCTACACTTACAATAAAGCTTCACCAAGCTATCTTATAGCTAACAAAATACCTTATAAATACATATCATTTTAAACAGAAAATGTCTTAAACCAAGGTCGAGTGGAACGATATTATACAGGAAGGTTGGTCCTTCCCCACCTCATTAAGTCGTTTTCCCGTCAATATTTCGTGTAACGTCACTGGCACCGGTCAGGATTGGCTTGTGCGCATGTGCGTAAGCTGTCGAGCTGCATTGTGACGTCAATGGCACCAGCAAAATCAACAGCCAATAGAAAAGCAATATGCACAAAGCTCGGAAGAGACCCACAGTACTTAAACTAAGCATTATTATTTTATTGGCAAGAGTCTTGGCATTGGCAAAGCATTACAAAACCTTTCAATAATGGTTTTAGCAGCAATTATTAGTGCACACAGAAGGTCAATGCATGACATCTGTTTAGTAGTTACGGACGTAAACAATATCCGTGCGCGCAGTAATGCCGCCATTAAACCAAAAAAACAAATAAACAAATATAATTTCAACGAATGGACGTGTGAACATAACCATCCGAAGCAGTTTCTTTAAATACGCTGAACATCTCGTGTATTTAGAAACCTTCAGAAATGCTTCAACTCTTTTAGATTTTTAATAATTCTGACGCACTCTTCCAAATTTAGTGTCTCAAGTTTCAAATTTTCCAAAAGATAAACCCACCTTTGCCGTGATGCCCGCTGAGGACAATGTTGCAGCGTTCCGGCTTGTTTTACGTGCACTGAAAGAGTACAAACGTCAAGTCGATCGGAAAACCATCCTAGGCCACGTCAGTCAGAACCTTTGTCCTTCCACGGATGACGACAGCTTGAATACGTACGTTTTGTGCGCCTTAAAGAGAGTAACTGCCGCCCTTGGATTCTTCAGGTTCAAATGCTTTGTTGACAAAGTGTCGAAGAAACCGCCGGTAAAGGCTCCACCTCCTTCTTGGCCACCGATACGTCTGAAACCGAAGTTCCCTTCGCCTTGTCCACCGAAGTGCCAACCGCATTGTCCACCACCTTGCCCTTCACCTGCATACCCACGCCTAAGTGATAAATCGGTGGGGCTGAGGTTCTGTACGACTCTGATGAAAACTATGGTTACATGGTCGTTGAAGACTGGTCTGACGATGAAAAAGCGAATTATTTTGTCGTAACTGCTGCCAGGCCCCTAACCATTCTAAAATCAAGAGGAACAACATGGAGTAGGACATCCAGATTCTTTCAGCAGTGAACTACATCTCAAACCGCCAACGCAAAACATGCAGGCGGGAAAACCCAAACGGATTTTTTTTGGTAATGTGCATAAAAACTACAAACATCTAGGCCTACCGTTTTTTGGGGGGGGGGGGTAAAGTGCTTGAAAACTACAAACACCGCAAGTCTCGTTTTTGAAATTTGCACCATACTGTTTCTCAAACTTTATCAATTAACGCGTCAAACAAAATTGGAAACGTGCGGTGTGCCATCATCAATTAATGCGTCTAACAAAATTGGAAACGTTTGATTTGCGATCTTATAGCGATTTTTAGAAAACTTCACTTCAGTGCCAAAAAAAAAACGATTCCGTAACTAACTTAAGTAAAAAAACTAAGTCTGTAAAATTAAGACGGAAATGATTAATGGATTGTTCAAAATATCTTAACACAAAGAATATAATAACACAATTTGAGCTATGAATAAATCGATTTAACATATTCTTTAGCATACTAATGTTATTATTACTTTTTTGTAGTTATTTGTTATACTATTTGTTGCACACTTTTCTAAGGCGCTAATTCACAAAACTTGTGCCGTGTTTAAAGCTAGCATTATTGAGCGAACCATTATTTTTCGTAGTATTCGCGTTTATTTATGAGAAGCATCAAATGCTCGTAGTTCCGGAATAGATCCTTGTACTCTTATTTAAATTTGAACATTTGCTTAAAATGTGAAGTGTTAAGGTTCTGCTTAACTGTATTCAGTAATCTTGGTCACTGTTATTTAGAGTGTAGTATTACAGAAAAAAAGCTGCAAACTACATCAACATAAGTGAACAAACGAAACTAATTAATTAAACTCGAAGTGCATGAATAAAGTTATGCTACCATAATAGAAACTGGCAACAACAACGACCAGGGCACTGGAACCAGGCCATTCTTACCAGGCCATTCTTACCAGGCCATTCTTACCAGGCCACGTGGTAAGAATGTGGAATGGATGTCATCATACTAATGACTTGTTGAACACTGTCTTTAACATGGTACATTAACCCTTTATTTTGCACAATGATTTTTAGACTTTTTTTTGAGCACCGTACAGAAACTGGCAGTAACGTGGGCGACGCGACAGAATGCCACTCGTCAAAATGTCACCACGTCAAAATATACATACATAAACTATGGGTCGGTGGACATGTAATGATGCTAGTTTAAATGACCTTGGAATGGTCCTTCGAGGTCATCATGATGCTGAATTTTGAACTATACGTCGTGGAATAGCGGTGTAAATTGGATAGTTGCAGAGAACTGTAAACCACTTAATCCAATTTAAACCACTTCTACGACGTGTAGTTCAAAATTTAGCATGATGATGATCTCGAAAGACCATTCCAAGGTCATTTAAGCTAGCATGTCCCCCGACCCATAGTATAGGCTATGTATACATTTTCGTGGTTCTCCTCTTAGAAGATTTGGAATGGCAGTAGCTTCTCCAGATTTTTACACCACCCAGTATGTAACTTTAAAAAATGTTAAGTAGACAACCTGTGAGGGTGGACTCTGCTAAGGTGACAACCTGTCAAGATTTGTGCATTGTGACTGTGTTTACGCATAGTGGCTTTTTAAAAAGATGAGTAAAAAAATGTTGAAGTGGCATTTTGTCGGTGGCATTTTGACGTGGTGGCATTTTGACGTGGTGGCATTTTGACGAGCGGCATTCTGTCGGTGATTCGTAACGTGCTCAGAATCCGAGAGAGCAGGAGCAACTTATTGTAACAAAAAAGGCACAGTTTTAGCAAACTTTTTTCCTTGTTTTTTTTTAGCCGTTTTTAGAAATGTTAGCGCAAACAGGGCATATTTTTTTTTACAAGGAGGGCATTTTACTACAAAAACGGCAGGGAAAAATGCCCTCTTCTCCCGTGCACGCCACTAAGAACAGGTCACTCACGCTGTCCTTATGTTGGTTAGGAGATCGGACCCTCACAAAATTCGTAATGCACGTTGGAACTTTTTTTTTTCTTATTGTAGTATGTATCCCATAGGACACGATGCCAGATTTAAGGGTCAGGGTTCGCATGCAAGGCGTGAAAAAACAGTGGCATTTAGTCAGACGCTACTCCCGCCTTGAAGACATGGAATTTTGACAGGATAATCACCATCGGGCAGGAAAAACCTGAAATTTACTCACATTGACTATTTTGACAATTCCAAATTAAATTTTGGTTGAAATTAACGAGGCTTTCTCATTCCTCAATGAATGATGGGAACAAAAGTAAAGTGGGATTGCTTACTTTTCACTGCAGACTCAATTTCCGTCAGCCAGGCATGTGCAATTGATAAGCAGCTTAACGATGCATGTGCAGAAATGACCTCTTTTCCATGATTACTGACCAGTCGTTAATGGTTGCGTTCAACGGGCTAATTTTGAGGCCAAGAACAGACAGCATTAATTAATACTAGCGTCAACATAATTTTTGTTGCAGGACTTGTAAAATTGTAATACTGTACCTAGGGACGTGCACACAGGGCGGGGGGGGGGGGGGGGCGAGCCCCCCCCCTCATGGCAAAGTGCCCCTTTTTTTCTAAAAAAAAGTGCCTTTTTCGGTGGAGCACTGATCTAAAAGAGCCTAAAAAACGCTTAAAAAACACTGCAAAGAGGGGCAGATATGATTAAATCCCACAAAGTTAGAAAGCCAAAAAAAAAAAAAAAGGCCCCAGAAAAAAATTTGCCCCTTGCCTCTCGGGGGCCTGTGCACGTCCCTGACTGTACCTGAATAAAAAGCACGGAAAAAAGAACTTCGATGCAAGGAAAAAAGGAACTTTGATGCAAGAAAAAAAGGAACTTTGATGCAAGAAAAAAAGAAACTTTGATGCAAGAGAAAAAGAAACTTTGATGCAAGAAAAAAAACTTTGATGCAAGAAAAAAAGAAACTTTGATGCAAGAAAAAAAGA
>JAHWFP010135798.1:12931-24723 GCA_023313725.1 Lithobius niger | reverse complement strand
TTTGAGAGTGGACAATACATTTATGTGCCTGACGAAGACACATGTTTTTGTGTAAGCTGTCGAAAATTCGCAAGATATAAGATTGCAAGTGTCTGTGTAAGATATTTGAGCAAATATACCGAAAGTTTTTGAAAAATGAGTGTGAATCGTGATCGTCGTTTTCCTACTGATGAAGATGTAAAGTCCTTTGCAAAGTAAATTAATCGAGCGCAATTAAGAAACTAGTTTTTATGAATTAATTACCTTTGAGTAATGCTGTGTAATTATTTATATTTGTAAAGTGTTACAGCATACCTTTCAAAATTCAGCAGAAATTTCACGATCCTGTTCATATCGTTTGGAGCCTCTTAAACAGCACGTTGCCTTAAGCACTGTGTAGGACTCACGAAGTGTGGCTTTGCTACCGTGTCAACTGCCGACGACAAGTCCTTCGAGACAATATTCCACATGTAAGGACAATTAACGTTACCTTGGTGACACTTTAACAGTTTTCTGATGCTCACGTCGCAAATGCAACTGTTGATGCACGACGTGGATTTTGAACTTCGCACTGTTACAACGCATCACCAAGGTTACAGACGCGCTCTATCATTTCTTCAAGACTGTTCATTATAGAAATGCTAGCTTAAGTAAACATTCGTTGTCAGAATAGTTCGCCTCAAACTGGTTTAGATGTAACACTTATTTTTTTACAGTGTGTCTGTGACAATTGCATTTCATGTTCCTTTAATTTTTTTTTAGCTGAGTGGACGTTGGCTTTTAACGCACATGACGTTTGATGTGCCGGCCAATCAAACTGATGGCCCCCCTGCCTGTGTCTTAGATCAAATTGACCTACTGGAAAACGGATCTTTTATAATCACCTCGACTTTCAAGCGTGATGGGTGAGTAAAACGAAAATTTTTGTTTCACTATACGACAGGTTATTCAGCCATGTTGAAAGAAACGCTTTAATATTATTATTAACCTTTAACTCTTGACGTACGCCCGGACGGCGTTTTTTTTTTTAAAGTTTTGTACGTACGTAGGTTGATAACGAGAATCGATCCCGCTTCCTCTTGGGTCAGAGACCAAACTCCTAACAATTCGGCCATGGTATGATCACTGGAATCCCCCATGAACCCGGTTTTTTGTCCCCGGATTTAGTTATTTTATCTTCTTGCTTAGTCATAGTGTGGAAAGAGTGAATTTTCGAGTAAAGATAACAAAAAATGAAGTATACTCGTAATTGATTGCTGTAAGAGACGGGACGAATCCCTGGCCAATAGCTTAACTGCTGCAATGGCCATAAGTAAATTCAGCACGAACGCCGTATACGACAGCTTATTGTTAAATATCCCCAACACAATCAACGCGAGCACTTCTCTAGGTCGGATCTTGGATGGAAACTTGAATACGCGACTGGATTGGAGAATATGGCGGCCAAAATCGCCACTGAATCCATTGATTTGTCCTGTTGCCGCCTTTTGTCAGCAGAGGGCGGGAGTTACAATCAAAATAAAATGCAGCTCTTTGCCTTGAAACTCTTTCTGGGTAAACGAATGTGTCGCTATTTATTTCAAGAGCAGAGAAATACCTTAAGACTAAAAAAAATCAACCAAAACACGGCGACACTAACAAAACAGAGGAGCGAAAGCCAACTCTGCGTTGAGCTTTTACTCCATTTACACACTGATAAAAATAATGCACTACCTTGAGCTGATCAAAAGAACGCACTACTTTGAAAATACCTCTACATGTGTTTCTCTACACGTGGTTGCCTAGTTTGCTGGAAAGCCAACGGCAAGCGACCAATGCCCTTTTAAGGAAGAACTGACATTTCGTTTTTGTTGCAAAAACTGACGGTTTGACAAGCTGACAAAAACTGACAAAGAACTGACATTTTATTTTTGTTGCAATTAGCTCGATCAACTTTTCCTGATGAATAAGTCTTTCTGAAAAATTGAGGGAACTCTAAATTTTGTATTTTTTTTCAATTTTCGTTAACAGTGACAGCAGACAAAAAAAATATGTTCCTGACGGTGATGTTCCAGGAAAATTTGTCACCTACATAACAAGTAAGTAACAGAAAATAGCAGCATCGTATGCCCTTTCGTCTTACTGCAACTGTGTTGTTTGATAGTGACAGTAATGGGTCGGTGATAACCTTTGCCTAGGGGTCCAACGTATAAGCAAACCCATATAAACACAGTTGGTTATTATAACTTCTTTAATTAATAATTTCTACACATATTCCACATCAATAATTTGTGTGCCCACCATTTACCTACCGGACAGCACGTAGTTTATCAGGATAGAGGCGTAATAGAGTGACAAAAAAGGTTTGTATCCCATACCATGTTGTTTAGCGTCGATGCGAGGTGTGTCATCAGTTTGTCTCGCGTATACTTATGGCTTCCTCATTCTTAAATCATCAATAGCCTCTTCTGCCGCGTCCTTCAATATTGCCCCGAAATGCTCGCCACATGATTAAAATCAGATTATGCACCAGGCCATTCTGCATTCCACAAGAAGTCAATGGCGCTATCGCGCATGGGCTGTTGTGTTGCCAGTGGCGTAGCTAAGTTAGGTTAGGTTAGGTCGGTGGCAAATTAACCCTTGCCCCCCCCCCCCCCCCGGAATGGCCCATAAAAACCGCGCGAGGTGGCGTATTTATAAAACTTTTTTTAATTAAAAAAAAAAGGGTTTTTTTTTTTAGTGAAAATAGAAACTACTTTTTCGTACTCCAGTCAGGTGGAGTTTTCCCTTTTTTTAAAAAAAAAAACCTGTAAAAAAAATTTGTAGTTGGAGAATTTGTCAGCTCGTGCGTTTTGTATGGGCTATGATAGGAGATGGACAGATAGAGAGGCTCGAAATTAATTTTTTAAGTACAGTTTATATCAAATTAAATAACTAGTTTACTACAAGAGTCTTTTTAAATCTAAATAATTTCTTTCTTTCGGGGGCCCCCTGAGGCTGGGGACCGGTGGCATTCTACCACCCTTGCCACCCTGTACCTACGCCACTGCGTTTGCCTTAAAGACACACTGAGCGCCAAACTAGTAAACGAGAAGTTTTCTGGGTTCAAGTCCCAGTCGGGGCAGTTGTCTTTTCGCAGATTAATGTATCGTGTATCCTCACAAGGCCAGTCTTTAATGCAGACTGCTTGCTTCGTTTACCCTTTACCTTGTGATTTATTCTTTATTTACAACTTGCATTATTTCTAGTGTGGAGGCCAAGAAGCAATGTTGCTTTCCCTCCTTGTATGTCCTCTAGGTCACTACTGAGAAAGATTGAACAGCTACTGAGCTCAGCTGGAGCCTGTAGCCACAACCCACTCCGGCAATGCAGTGGTTAAGAGTGAGCGGCTAGTAAACGGGAAGTCCTGGGTTCGAGTCCCAGTCCGGGCAGTTGTCTTTTTCTTTCTTTCTAAGATGACTGTATTGTGTATCCTCACAAAAGCCAGTCTTTAAGGCGGACGGACTGCTTGCTTCGTGGTATCCGTAAGGTGTTTCTCTCTGTGAAATGAAATGCTTTTAATTTCCTTAGCAATTTCATGTTTGGGGGCAGATTTTAGCAAATCAATTGATCCCTTTACCTTTTATTGTGGTAATAAACTTGTTATTATTATTATTATTATCATTTTGAAATAAGTGTACAATTTATTAATTAAAACAAGTTATAATAGGCAATTGTGTTTACATGGATTTGCGTATATGTTGGACCCCTAGACATAACTTATAACCAACTCTGTACAACTGGAACGAGTAATGATTCATCCCCATTTTTCAGTATCAACTACGGGACAAATTCCCATTCCCATTTGTCCCATTAAAGTGGCACTATAACCGAATGAAAGACTGCAGAATCTGGTTACATATAGAACTGTCTAGCACTTGCTTGAATTAAACAAAGGAATGCACAACGCCATTTCTTTCAACGAAACAAACAATCAGCTAGCCTCCTTAATTATTGAGTGAAAATTTGGTACGTTCTTGTGCACCTGGGAGCCATCAGTAAAGGTTAACAATAACGCTTACCGCTAGATAGCGCCATAGTATTTTCGTGCAGTTTTCAATTGGTGATAGTGCCACTTTAGGTTTAATTTTCTGAATTCGTTTTTTCAACCAAAGTAATTAAATGTTAAACTCTCGTCTTATTGCAAATTAGTACTTTTTAAAGTTTCAGCTTCTAATTGCAACGTAGTACGTATGAATGTACTTATCGTTATCAAATTGGCTTTGGCTTCCAGCTAAAATTAAATTCATTTTCTTCAGCGCCTAATGGCTGGTCCGATCAAGTTTTTCACCATAGTACGTTCGTGGCTTTCGATGGCGATGCATTCCTTGATTTTGTCTGCCGTGAACTTGGAAACAATCAACACAGAGGTGAGTAGGCTAAGATTTTGTAAAATTATAAACAATACCTAAGAGAAAACTAACTTCGCAAAGTGATCCCCCCCCCCCCCCCCACTTCTTCTCGCAAGGAATTCGTGCTCTCATTTTCTTTTTAGCAAGTGAAGCGAGCGAAGCAAGCGTAGCCTATAACGGACACCGAATTGCAAAATGTTTATTGATTTGTTGGTTAGTTGCACTTTTGTAGTCTGGGTGGAGCCCAAACCAAAGGGCAGATCGCTGTGAAATTCGCCTCATTGATGGATAGACCCAAAAGAATTGCTCACCTCCAATTTGTCATAAATTGACAGTTATAAAACACGAAATTACGTTTTTTCGAATTTGTAGATCTAACACTCGCCATTGTAAATTTGAAATCCTAAATTCCGCTGCATGCTGGTAATCAAGTGAACTTTAAAAAAGCATCGAAAAAGAATGCGTGGAGAATTCACCCAACAAGGCTACCGAACTGACGTTTGTTTCCACTATCAACGGAAATTCCAAATGTGAAACCTCAAATCGTCGTTGCTGGATGAAAAGGTTCATATAAAACAAAAGTATATTAGCAGACGACGTGTTTCTACCAGAACATGAAACAATAAGTTGGCTTCACATCGTAATTTTAAGATTCCTAAGCACGATTAGAACCCTTCCATCACAAAAGGTCGGTATGTCAGAAATGTAGTACTTCTCCGCTGACCACAGAAACAACTTACTGACGGGGACACGCGTATGTACAGTAGGGTACCTGGATCGATACATTTTGGTAGTAAGGCATACATCGCAAGGGTCTAAAACTTTACCAGACAAAGTGGGAACAAGTATCGTACCCGAGGCAATTCTACGCTTTATTCTATCAAGAGCGGGATATAGTCATACCAGAGAGAGGTTTCCACCATTAGAGGCTCCTTAGGCCTCTTACGGAAACTTTGAAAACTTACAAGGATTTAACATCTTTGGCTCAGTTATCTGAATAACCTAGATTAATGGGTGACACACCATTACAATGTAAAGGTGCCATGGCACTATTCTTATAGGGTACACCACCCCAGCCACACAATTGACTTAGGATTCTGCAATAAAATTGGGCATAGGGCGTAATGGGAATTTTTTAGACCCTCTAATTAAGGTACCTAAGGTACAATACAATCAGGGAAAACCCCCTCCAATTGAGGTACGCACTTAGAAGGGAAGGTGGGGGTAAAACGGGGCGAATTGACATTTAGATTAGGACACGGAGGCTAAGTAAATATGCCACAACAAGTCAAGCCAGGTATTCAAAAGGGTGTGTTTGTGTTGCCTGGGTGTACTTACACTTACACTTACAACGTTTTGCCCCCCCCCCTCCCGTTTACACTTGCTAATCACTTTTTTTTAGCACTAGAACAGCGACAATAACTCCATACTGGCTACGAGGCTATCATCTGGAGCCGGTCGTTGAGCTAACGGCAAGGTGCACTGGATATATGCGGAGGATAACGTAGTTTGTCACGGCAATGCTGTGAGAGCAGATTTCTTAGACCTAAAAAAAAGGCTCATTGTTTTGGATTTGTTGGCAGCTGCTGCCATTTGCACCAAGTGGAATCTTTTCTTTTCCGATTTATAACTTTAATACAATGTTTCGCAGTGTAAGGGATTGGCCAGAACAACGTTTTTTTAGGCTTAAGAAATCCCCTCTCACAGGATTGGCGTAACTAAAGACGCCGTTGTTTTTTTACTTCTGTTTGTATCCAGTGCCCTTTGTAGCTAGCCCATCGACAGGTTCCAAATGCTAACTATAACTCATCAATATGGCTTTATAGTCATTGCTCTATAAGAAATGTTAGTAATTATAACTCTTCACTAATTATCACTCTTTTATGATTTAGAATTTCATCGAATTCGCAGCCGCACGTCTTCTGTACCAAAAGAAGTTATTGATAAGTTTCTTCAAATAGCAAGAAATGCGGGCGATCAGAAGGCACTGTACCAATACGATCAAGAAAACTGCAATTATAACCAATGATTGAATCGAACGTTCCATAATCGGTAAGGTTTTAAGACTGTGTTGATGTGTATTTTACTAATGCTTAAAAATAAAAATGTTGACGTGACCACATTTAGGGTTTGAACCCACAAGAATCTGTTTATGTTTTGTTTTTTGGTTTAGAAAAACCAGTCCAATGTAAAAAGTTCTGTAAATAAATAAAAAATTAGGATTAAGAGTACCGTATAGCAAATGTCGGCGCAAAGAGGCCATTTACAAAAAGGGCAACTTGCCCTTTTCTGCCCACGTTTTTTTCCCTTTTAAGCGGTTTGAAGCCTTTGTTATGCCAGCAAATGTCAGAGTGAAAAAAGGCCATTTTCTTTCGACAAAAAAAAGATATTTTGCAAAAATGGCAGTGACAATGCCCCCCCCCCCCCCTCCCCCTTTCATGCCACTGACTGTTTTGGTTTTCAATTTACTATTGCATTTTTTGTTGTTGCTCACACTACATGTTAACACCACGTGGGTAGATAACTACTTAAGGTCAAGAAAACAAATTACATAATCACCAAAACTCAACTGAGATTAAAAGCCGATTTAAAAAAAAGACGAAAAATCGTGAACAAAAAAATTGTACAAACCAAGAACAACTAAATGCAAGAAGAAACATTTGAGAGAACCTAAGGAAATATGGTATCCATCCGACACAAGAAGTGCTCTTACAGTTTTGTGGTCTGAAAGCTCTCAAAAAGAGAAACGTTTGAAACATTAAATGCTTTGTAAGTTTAATGCCTCTGAATTTCATTTTTACAGTGTCGCGCATGAAATAAAAACAGCTTGTTCTTTAAACACCCTTTTTATAAACACTGACGGACAGATCAAAAAATTTAAGAAAAATGAAGGTCAGAATCACAATAATGGCGAGACAAGAAGGTGTCATTGTGTCCAGTGGCATACGAGGGTCCCTGCTTACTCTACATGCATCCTACACTCCTTCCTATTCTACCGATATAAGCTAAAGTTTCGCAACAAACGAGTATGAGCATGGCATTATGTTTCCTATCATACATAAAGGCTTGACGCTCACTTTGGCACATCATGCAAGCACGTCATCCAAAATGCTCGCAAATTGCCGCTAGGCGCGCATAATGTCTTAGTGTAGTATTCTGCATACATGCCTTGGTTCTTCGTTTGTTTGAAATTCATGAAATTAAACTGGCGGAATCTTTGTTTTGGCGTCTAGTGGACATCGAGCCATTGTTGTTAAGTTTTTGTAGCAATGCAATATTTCAAGTTTAAACCGCATATCACGTGTTACGAGTATCATCCACAGTTCAATCTGCATGCTATAGCAGAGCATTTGTGGTCATCGTGGCTGAGTTGTGAGAGAGCTCAGCCTGGTTGCTGGAGGTTTTCGGATCTGGTCGAACCCCCGGAAAGGGGACCTTGGCAAAGTCCCCGCCAGGGCTGCCGGCCAGGGTAGCGTGAGAAGTTACCATGCTCCTTCAGCGGCTATGGGATGTATTCTGGCTAATTCTGGACAATCTTTCGTACTGCGTCAGCTTTGAAAATGGCCCACTAGATGTCACCATACGGCAGCTGCTTGCCTATGTAGATGCAGAGTGAAATGCCGCAATATTGAACGGCGTGTTTATTTTATCCCAACTCAATCTTTTGTTGAGTCGATCTCCAGAACGTGTCTGCAGTTAAGTTACTTCATAAAATCCTGTTTAATCAAACCACACCCAAACCTGATTGGAAAAAAAGTGAAAACAAAACTAATGCAACACGGCTTTAATGCTGAAGTAAAAGCAATCAACTAAACGGCATCTTAACTAAAATGTATTATCGTGGTATTCGGTCACGTGCCTCTATTTGTGTACATTGTTAAAAGCTGAATCACCATATCAGGGCGACGTTACGGACCGCTCAAGCTAAACGAAACTCAAAAACTTTCCGACGTGTTTAAAACGGCTCGCGCTCTGATGGTACTACAATAACTAAATAGATGAATAAATAGAATACCGGAGTGGGGGGGAGGGGGTAGGAAGGGGGTTTCGTGTGTGTGCACCACAAGTTTCTACAGTAACGCTCTATAGTAACTTTGTTTTAAAAGCCAAGTGCACCACGAATACGTTGAACTCTTTTATTCATTTTCAACTCATTTTCAAGAATAAAAAATATAAAGTGAATAAATTTCATTTATATCATCAAATCATTGTTAGAAGAATAAGTTCTTGTTGTCAGACAATACTGACAGGACACAAGTCAGTTTTATCTGGTAAGAACATATTCTTCCAAATATTGAATTGACGATTTAAATAATTTTTTACTTTATTAATAGTTTTTACTATTAAAGCTGGGTCCAAGTAGCACGTGGAAAAAATTTGATGCTTTTGTCCGGTGTGTCCACATTCACCTTAAATCTGCCGTACTAGCTTTGCTGGTTGAATGGGTCTGAATACAGAGTGGAATGGAAATGTCGCTAAAGCCTATGTACACTGCTGAATTAGTGCACAAAATAGACTGTGCACTGAATTAGTGCACAAATTAGACTGTGCACTGAATTAGTGCATAAAAAGATGTCATGGAACGTATTTTTGAGCAGATGGAACGTTCCCGGAAAATATGGATTTAACTTTAAAACATTTGATAATAAACATTAGTAACTGCTAAATGTGTAACCATGCCTACTAATTAATAGGTATAACAGCATAATAGTCTGCTGTTACTAATAATGGATGAGGTGGGGGTGGTTCGTGACTCCGACCTTTGTATTACTACGTGACGGTTAAATTCGTTGTCAACCAAATTTTTTGTTCATCCATCCGATTGCTTCTCCTGTCAAATTTGAATCCCATCACCACGAGAAACAAAGATATGCATTTTGTAAAAAAAAAAAAAAACAATAATAAAAAAATACTAAAATTGCAGGGCCTGCACCTGCTTAATTTTAGTTTTTATTGCCTAACCATATACATTACCTTATTTACACTAGCAGTTTCTCCTCAGAGCTTGCTTGTTCCCCTAGAAGTTGAAATTGCCTTCCCTGCCTGGCTCGTACTCTATCGCGCATGCGCCGGGCTCCTTATATATACCCTCGCACTGCAGCGGATACCATCATTTCACCTCGTGCCAGAACCTAGCTCATGATGGGGAGGATAGGGCGGTAATCAAGGTAATGTATATTTTCGGTTAGGCAATAAAAACTAAAATTAAGCAGGTGCAGGCCCTGCAATTTTAATCTTTTTATAGCCGACGAACATATACATTACCTTATTTACACTAGCAGACTTTGTAACTCGGTGGAGGGCTAGGTGCCAATAGGAGTTCGGAGCGTTAGTCTGTCCTCCCGGGTACGAGATGGCTACCCCTGACCTAGCGGCCTTATGACGACCCAGATGCTGACCTGTCCACTTTCACTCCGGAGCGGAGGAGTATCCGCTCCGCGGTAAATGCGGATAGGGATATGTAAGTATCTGCAAGGGAAGAGTGAGATCAGGCGTGCGGGAGGTTTGGCGTGTTATGCATAGGAATGTATTGTACTTCATCGCATGCAGGGGTCTGTCATACGGGGACAAGGACAAGAAATCAAGCATATAATGAACCTTCTTACCTTGTGAGAAGTTGGGATGCAGGTGAATCTTGTAACGGCGAAAGAGGTGATCCGTTGGAGTATCCGTGGGCGGATGATGGCCAGCTCAACCATGCCGGATAGGGTCGATGGGTGGAACAGTGTGTTGATGATGAAAGAAGGGATGGTGTGCATTTTCTGTATGGCTGGTTCGCCAGGATGTGGCCGTCGGATTGGACGTGGTGGTTCTTGTGTTTGTCACACGGAGTGGTGGTAGTTATGAGAAGGAGGATGAGGATAGTGGTCCGCAGAAAACATAAAACACTGTATGGATGACTAAGAGGGTCCGGCGAGACGGATACTCAAGATAGTAAAACCGTCGTGAGTGGACGTCTCACCAGAGGCGCAACGGTTGGATATGAAAGTTCTGAATGGCGTGACGGGTTAGTCCGGCATAGTCCGGAATCCAAAGGCCACCCCGGTTGCTTTGGAGCGGCACGGGGAACACGGCATGCCGCCGTCCGGAGTCCGGTTGTTGCGGCGGATGCCGTAGAAGGCCGGATGGAAGTCGGGGGCGTCGTCGAACTGCCACACCGAGTACCGAGAGAAGTTGGGTAACGGAGGGACGATGGCGGAACGTTTCCAGAGTGTAGCCGGAGAGGGATCCTGAAACACGGGGGGATCTACGACCGGTATATCCGCAGGAGGAGGAACCAGCTGAACAGAGGCTGTAGGGGCTAAAGAAGGAACCGTGTGACGAGAGGAGATGGTTGGTTCCTCGGCGGTAAGGATGGCCGGTGTTAGTTGGAGAGCGGCTTGACTGAAAAAGTTTAGAGGCGATAATGGTGGAGTATCATCGGAGGTAGGACAAGCCGGAAGAGTTGGTGCGGTTGCGGCGGATCGCGGAAAGGCGACGGACGAGGCGAGGGAGCTGCGCGAAGCAGGGAAGTTGGAGACGGAGTAGGAGTTTCCTGAGAGGACAGCTGAGAGGGAGAAGGTGTACCCAGTGCGGAAGGTGCCGATCGAAGACGAAAGGTATGCGACCGAGCAGAATAATAAGCCCGCCAGGGCGGTGATGATGGGATTGGAGACACCCATTATAGTTAGCCTTGAGAAAGGCGTAGTTGATGCGTTGGGAGTGATTTTTTTGATTGACCAATTCCAATTCATTGGACAGCGCCTCATTTGTTGCCCATAGGAGAGTGTTTTCGGCCCGGGATGGAGGGACTAGCCGGTAGGTGGTAGAGGCAAAGGTGGATGACGATTTGTCGGTCGGCGGATCGAGACGATGAAGGGCTGGTGGAGCAAAACGTTGGATGGCCCGCTTCACTTTGATGGGTGGGCGAGTTCGACTAGTAGCCTTCTTTAAAATGCCGATTGGTGGTCAGGTGCCGGAGGTCCCTGGTATTGCCGGGATGGAGTGAGAGAAGGGTAGCAAGGCTTGTGCGGGAAGACGTCGCGAGGATACGGATGGACGAGCTTCTCTCTGGGGCAGGTGCGGTACGCCGGACGAAGTTGGTGACAACGAAGTGAGGGAAAACCGGACTCTTGGGTGCTTGGAAGGATTGCAGCTAGAAGTAGATTTATGGATCGGAGGGTTAGGTTGCTTGGAGGAACGTTTTGACACCCCTGAGGATGGGGACGTAGGAGGAGACGTGTCGGAAAGGGACCGGTGCACTGTTGCGAATGCTGCAGCTAAAGCACATTGGCGGCGGGCTCGATCCGCCCGTTGTTTGGACTGAAGATGTTTCTTCCTATGACAACCCATTGGGAAGGGGAGATCGTAACGCAAACTTTACATCGTTTCTTTGTTCCGTCACATAGTCGATGGCGTTGGCAGCAAGGGTGGGGATACAACCTGGGCTTCGGAAGAGGAAAA
>JAHWFP010135797.1:0-10144 GCA_023313725.1 Lithobius niger | reverse complement strand
AGATTGAACAGTTACTTAGCTTTGCTGGAGCCTGTAGCCAGAACCCATCCCGGTAGCGCAGTGGTTAGAGCGCCCAGCTAGTAAACGGACAGTCCTGGGTTCGAGTCCCAGTCGGGGCAGTTGTCTTTTCTTTCTTTCTCAGACTAGTGTATTGTGTATCCTCACAAGGCCAGTCTTTAATGCAGACTGCTTGCTTCGTTTACCCTTTACCTTGTGATTTATTTATAACTAATTTTATTTGTTGTGCTGTTTTCTTTTATATTCAGATTCGCAAAGCGTCATGGGAAGTCGTTGCTCAGCAGCAGTAACTGAAATACGAATATAAACAGATATGGCAGACGTTACCCTGACAAAAACAAAGTAATATCATTGATAAAAAGAAGGAGCAGAGGTTGTCTTGGCAATAAACATCCTAGTACATCTTGCTAGAAGGAAATGACAATTAACACACAAGACCATTAGACCCAAAAGAAACATTAGCACTATAACAATACATACCCACAACCACAGAAATGTTTATTGAAACCTTGAGAATCTTGTTGTAACCTGACAGGAAAATCTCTTTGTTTCTCGCAAGGAAAGCATTTTATTGAAAATTAAAATGTGTAAAAACAGCTTCACCAATACTTGTAATATGAAACTACAAGAGTTCTTACTTGTTTGCTAATGAACATGAACCTATAGATGACTGCAATTCCCTAAACTTAATAGTTTAACTCGCCGAAAAACAAGGAACTGTCGCCGAAAAACAAGGAACTGTTCCCAGAGACGACTTGGGTTTAACTCGCCTGAAAACGAGTAACTGCGCCCAGAGACGACTTGGGTTTAACTCGCCTGAAAACGATGAACTGCGCCCAGAGACGACTTGGGTTTAACTCGCCTGAAAACGATGAACTGCGCTCTGAGACGACTTGGGTTTAACTCGCCTGAAAATGAGGAACTGCGCCGAGAGACGACTTGGGTTTAACTCACCTGATAACGAGGAGCTGTGCCCAGAGATGACTTGGATTTAACTCGGCCGAAAAGGGGGAACTGCACTCTTGCGACGACTCTAACTCGCCCTATAACGAAGAACTGAGCCCTGAGACGGCTTGGGTTTAACGCGCCCGGAAACGAGAAACTACGCCCAGACACGACTTGGGTTTAACTGGCCCAAAAACGAGGAACTACGACCGGTGTGGAAATTAGGTTTATGCAAATACATTTGCACCGGATGAAAAATGAAATTGAAAAGCAGTATAGCTCAAGTGAGCCATACAAACGTTTAAGAAAAATAACAAAAATTTGCTCCCACGAGCCCAAACAGATTTTTAAAGAAATTGTTTCTATGTACAAAACATACATTGAAAGAATTGCTTCTGTGAGCCCAACCAGACATTGGAAAACATATCGTTTCTATGAACGAAATTGCTCCTTGGCCATTGGGTGAGCGACCTCTCAACATCTAATTTATCATGATTAAAACCTGAACTGCTAAAGATGGAGTCAGTCCTATTACTCCTTAGGCCTAATCACCATGACGTAATATAACTAAGAATTCCCTTCCGTCGCTCTATGTGTCGGCCTATTTCACCTCATCACATCCGTCGACACAAACTTCACCTAATTGTAAGGCCGATTTATTGTCCAGAATGCCAGAATAGGACCCTTAGCTGCTGAAAGAGGTCCTTAGACTCACGCTATCCTGGTCAACATGACTACCAGGGACTTTGTAGTCTCCTCACACTAGTCAATACGGTAGACTTAAGTTTTGACCAATTTACACTACTTCGTAAACCTATCGTTGAAGTATTACAATCACGTACAGCCTGGGATTGCCTATTTTGTAACCATGACGCCCTGCCAAACACATACAACTTCGTTACCCCAATTACTAGGCTAATTAACTACTTAACAAAGTACCAAGCCCCTAACTCTGTAGTACATTTCATCCCCTTCAAGTAAATGTTCTGTCCCATACGAGGAAAATATTGCCGTTGATAGACCTCTCGTCACGGTGTGCCACCGCTAGGGTGGCACTGGTCCTTGCTGTGGCATTTGCACGTAGGTAGAGCATCAGTTGGTGGAATGTAGGCGTACGGGAACTGACGAGTGAACAAATCATATTTTGGCCATTCGGGTGGTTTTGAAGTGAGTTTACGTGAAAGCAAGAGCTGGTGTGCGGACCCATATTTGGTGCCCGAACAGGGACTCGAACCTTGGACCAGTAGGTCCTCAGTTCGTCTTGGAGCAAGTTCATATAATAACATCAAGAGATGGTGTGAAGACCCAACGTTGTATTCAAGGTTAACATTTTGAGGATGCAACACCCGAGTTTTCAAAATCAACGACGCTTGTTTGTTAACGCTACAGTTTCCTATTTGAATAGACTAGTTCCTTCATCTCCGCTAATCACCCCCTTTGTCCATATCAGGTGTAATCGAGTAAGGCCTAACATTAATAAAGTCCAATAAGTTCATCCCTTTCTTAAGTAAGAAAGGGTTTTATATAAAAAATTTGGAGGGGGTGGGGGATTTGACGCGGAAGAGGAAGACCACAGATATTTAGTAGTGGAAACCCAAGCATCGTAGAAAAAGATTTTTTTTTCTTCCAGTTTCAAATAAATTTTCAAAATAATAGTTAAAAACGCATAAAACCATCTGATACGAAATAATTCAAATGTGAATTCATTCAGCGAAGCTGTCCAAGAATTTAGTCCTGAAAATGGGTGTCGGAGTAAGTTTCAAAGAAGTCTACTGCATGGGCTTTACGGGAAATTTTACGTTTTTCTGTCTTGTCAGTACGTCCTTGGAAACAAGTTAAAGGCAGTGCGATCACGTTACGCTGAAATGGTAGAAAAGGAGCCGGTTTCACCACGCTGATGTATGGGATGCTATACATTAAAATAGTAACACGTATATGAAAGTATTATTGTCAGGACAATAATAGTATTTTAATTTATTTTAACAGTGTTTTGAAGAGGTTGCTCGCATGCAAAACTTTTGGTTTTGTTAAGCTTTGGCTGAGTGAGTTGAATCGTAACGTAGCCTCCGTTATTTATGTCATGTTCCCTTACCTTCTCATTGTTTTCTCCCACGTCGTAATTGGAGTAGCCATCCTTCGCCTTAAGGAGAGATTGGTCTGTTTTTCCATCACAGTAATAGGAATCCAGAAGGGAGCAGTCACCTTGGCCGTAGTTAAATGAATGGCAACCACTGGAATAGAAAGCAGTGTTTGGTACAAAATTTTCGACAGCAATACAAAGCAGTTAACAAGTCAGGTTAGCAGAAATCTGCCCAATGCAAAACTTAACTGCCGGCAATTCTTTTTCACTGAAAGGATTGTTAGTCCTTGGAACTCCCTCCCGGAGCACGTTGTTTCGGCCTCAAGTCTTAACTGCTTCAAGGCTCGACTTGACTTTTCGAAGCACTGATTTGCTTTTGGGTTCTTGGTGGGGGGGGGGGGGGGGGGGGGGCGCCGTTGGGTGCTTCATAAGCCTTGGCTTTGCACCGTCTTCCTAATCTAATCTAATCTTATTAAGGGTACGCTCCAATTTTTTTCGCTGTCTGAAGTCGAGATGTCGAATGACTCAGGTTAATCCTACTGAATAATATAGTTCGAATGCACGTTCATTAACGTTTAAGTCTTTGTCGATCGGATAACTTGGCGTTTGACATTACGAAGCGAAAAAGGCCACTAAAAATGAACTGAGTGGTTCCCAGGAGTGGTGCCAATGAAAAATTGAGGCGAGACGGAGGAGTTTTTTTTTACTTTTATTCGAGATTTTACAAAATCTATTTTTTTTTTTACCAAACCATAAAACTTCATTATCTTACATTTTGTTGTGGAGTACGATATCTATGTTTTTATGTCAGGTTCAGCGTGGAAATGCAGCACACTGGATAAAAGTTGTGACATGACAGGGAACGGCCTTTAGATTCGTTTCGACTAGGCGTTCGGCCATCAGCTCCAGGACTTGTTTGGTGAAAGCGCTGATGCATGTTTGAATTTTTTTTAAGACAATGGCACAAGAAACGTTTTATACGCCAAGAAAATACCGATGCGTGCACTCCTGATAACCACTTAATTAACTTTTAGTTGCCTTTTAGTGGTCTTTTAGTGACGGTTTTTTTTTTTATTGCCATTGTCGGCTATTTTTATTTTTTATTTTTGAAAATTAGATAAAAAGCCGTTCGGCTGAATTAATATTAAATATTATTCAACGGCAATATATTTGTATATCTTAGTCTTCGCCGAGATATCCACCAAACTCGTTATTATTTAGGAATGGTTCAACACTTATTCTTTCGTGCTAATGTTATCAAGTGATGTTTATCTACGTTAATGATTGTAAAGAGTTAATTTCTGTGCTTGAGGTTCTCTGTAGAGTTTTTATTAAAGAAGGTTCTTCACGCACGCACAAACAAAGGCTATTTTTTTTTCTGTATTACGTGATATGGCAGCAGACGAGAAGTTTTTTTTAGCATTGTTTAACACCTGATTTCACTGCTTTATAATTAAAAACAACAACAACAACATTGCTCTAAAGGGTTTAAAGGGTTTAACGAGCGTTAACCACTCCTGGTCATCTGCCCGAAGCCCTAAGGCCTTATGTCTGCAACATTGCTCTCAGTCCTCGACAACAATGATGGTAGCAATGCAATTCTAGCTAGCAATGCATGGTGGGGTGGACGCTGACTGAGAGCAAGTGCATGATGGGACGGTAATTGCAGCTCTAACTGAGCGTCTCTTAACGCTGCAACTGTCCCGTCATGCATCTGGTATCAGCTGTCAACATATGTTGAACAACAGATTTCCACTCTTTTTTTTTTTCCATTACCTTTGGACTTATCTGTCAAAATGCTTTAGCGTGGAATTGAACCCTTGACTCTGGGAATAACGGTCAAAACCCTACCGCCTCAACCAACAGGACAACGCTTTACATACTTACTACATGTTGCAAAGTCTTGCACATTGTACAAGGGTGACCTTTTGAAATTGGCGAGTAGGCTTTAACTCGAGGACGTAGTTTTTCCGTATGGCACCGCCAAATAAAGTTTTGAGTCTGGTCCGTTCGGCATCGTTTTGTTTTTGATCGCTGTTAGCTTCACTAAGTAGTAACAATGCAACTAGAGCACACGTGAGTTCTCGAATAGCCATATCTCTACCGAAGTGTATGGTGACGAAGGTACCAGCTTAAATCGGTAGAACTTGACCAGCAGGCAGCGTTTTTGCAGTGACATGAACTTCAGCAGCAATGTTGATGAACTGAGTCATGAAATTTGGACGCTTGGCTACTGTATAGATTATTAGTTTTGCAACCAACCCATTCTGTTGTTGGTGCAAACATAATTACAACGTGAGAACCGGGACCAAGCCGCAAGTGCAACGTGCTGATCGGGCGTGTACACTGATAATTAGCTCCGCCTAATACGAGTCTATACGCCCAATCACCATGGTGCAAGACACTGTAGCTAAAAAACAAAAACCAATGACAATACCGTCTGCAGAAGCAAAAAACACTAATTCTATTGAATTACATTGTTCGTTCGAATCGACCATCACGATACGAGCGGGCCACTCTTTGTCAATTTCGCTTTGTTGCTGAAGCCTGTTCGCGAAGCGATGAAAGCGTAAGCTTGTTTTTCGACTTTCACTCTCTCTGCCTGTCTATTTGTCCTGGGCCGTAATCACAAAATTCGTATCAGACAGGAGAAAACTTGGCTAGTCGGTGCTGGTAATGTACAATTTTGTAGCCTTATTTGATAACAGGACGGTTACATTTGAGTAAAGATGCAAATGCTTAGCGTGGAACACTGGTCTTTGGCAACTTTTCTCCACGTGCGGGACACGCGCGTTCCTTTTGCTGGAAAGTGTTTCGATATTTTGGCGCGAATCAGCCCTTAAAAGAAGAAGGTTTGGCGCTAAAAATAATCATTCCCCGCAAGCACGCAACAAGGACAGAACTTTTTGCTCGAACTGTCCTGTTGGACAATTTCTTGATTCATGTGCGGATTGTTAAAATGTAAATCCATGTAATTGCGTAATGTCTAAGGATGAAGTAAAGAAGTTTTGAATTTAATAAGTCTGCAGTGAACCCTTGAAATTACAGCAGGAAAAATGTCCATTTTACAGAAACAAAGTTTGACGTCAGTTTTCTGAGAAAATGGTTTCTGCGGAAATGGAATTCCGTACTCGCAGAAATTATGTCATTTTTGAAGACTCAGATTTTCAGAAAAACATGACGCCTGCTACCCCTTCATGTGCTGCATTGGATATGACTCAGCAATGCATAGAAGGGAAAAATGTGTTACTGGCGCACGTGTTTCTCGTGCACAAGCAAATAAATTTCATAGGATCGAGCGCACGCAACCAGAATGAAGGTCTACGAGTGCACAGTTGGAAGTGTGAAACACCGACTGAGGGGGGGGGGGGCCAAGAGCCTTCGCACGCAATTACATACATCATGTTTTCTGAAATCCGAAAGAGTATGACACAAGCATACGTGAAACTCTGGGCGTGTGAAACACCGACTGAGGCTGCGTTTACAATATAAAAGCTTGTGCGCGAGCGTGGGGCTCGACGCTCGACGCGTACGCCATTTCATGAGCAAAGCAGTGCGCGCGGACAATCGGCTTGGCCCGCTCGTGGTATCGTCACGCTAAGCAAACGCTCTTTCATTCATAAATCAAACGCGTGAGCAGGTGCGTGAGCTTGCTAATGCTGGCCGATACTCCGTTCCACCTATGCTGTTTCACAACTTCCCTCTTCTATAGCACCAAGATTCGATGCCATACGGGTCAAGGTCGCTGTAATTAAGATATCTGGCCGTTTATTTTGAGCAATCAACTTTTTAGCACACCACGTTTTCCTTTCTTGTGGCACCGATGGAATCCGTTGATGCCGCCATTTTTTTTTATCCCAGCATGCAACAACTAAGCGTGCGAGCGTCGCTTGGCGCTCACCGATCTAGGTCCAGTATATATTCGCGTGACGCTTGAAAGTAGCAAAACGCGCGCTTTGGCTCACCTGCTCTACAATTGTAAATGGTCGCGCTTTAAGCGTTGAGCATGGGAAAAACTCTAGTTTTACGCGCCGAGCGTCACGCGTACGCGTCGAAATCAATATTATAAATGCACCCTCAGGGGGTACGGTTCACGCGCAATTATATACATCGAGATTTCTGTAATCGTAAAGAGTATGATGCAAGCAATCGTGAAACGACGGATGTGCAACTCTGGTTGTGTGCTAGAGACACGGTGCGCTAACAACACGTGCGCTAGTATATTCCATGACACCAAACCAGTAAGTAACATATTTTCCTTCTAACCAAGCTGGGTCATGTCCAATACAGCACATCAAAGGGGTAGCAGGTCATATTTTTCTTCTGCTAATTTGATTCTGCAGAAATGGACACAATTTCTGCGAGTTTGGAATTCCATTTTCTCAGAAAACTCAAAATGTATTTTTCAAAGATGGACCTTTTTTTTCTGCAGAATTGGAATCTGAAAAAATGCTTTGTGATTGTGTGATTTTTCCCTAGCTTTTGCCACAGCACCGTTATCTGTCTGTCTGTTACTCAAGGTTTCTCAAATTTAAAAACATCAGTTTATTTCTTTAAATTAAACAAATTTGCACTAAATTTTAACACATAAAATATGGGTTCACTATTGGACAGTATGGAGTTTGTTCTAACAGGCGAAGTTTTAAAATTAATCATGTTTTCACAAAATGAAGAAATAAACCGATGTACGCCAAGGAGCCAAAGAAATTACACGAACTAATCAGCAGCTTCGCCCACTAATCAATGGAGGCTGAGAATATTTGTAATATTACAATTTGTTTGCAGCTTTTGTGGCATCATTTGCTGCCAATGATGCTAGCCTACAATAAGATAATTGGCTGCGTAGCTATTGATTCATTTGCGTATGCCATATGCCATGAGACCATTTTCTTTAACCCCTTAATACAAGGAGTTAAGGGGTTAAGCATATGCATATCTAGTTATATAAATTTTTTTAACGCGTCTACATAAATGAATATATGTAGATATGTTATGCACCAACAAAATTTCAACGTTTAACGATGATCGACTTGCAGGGAAATCCCTTTATATTTCTCGACATGGCTTTATTTATGTTTGATGTTTGGGACAATTGACGGAAAGTATTTAACGATACATGCTTCCATGTTGGCTTTTTTTCTATGACTCTTTCTTGCAATATTATATCAAACGAATGCAAATGTTGCAAAATCTTTTATTTTCCTGGTTTTCCCCACGCACGAGTCAGTTTTGCTACACTCACTCAAACGTATGTAACTATTTCAAAAGAGTACTTATGTGTAGGATGCACGAAAATAAGGAGAGGATATGTCCTATTCACATTAAACAAATGACAAATACCATATGGTAGAATATTCGACTAATTATATTCTTTTACAAGGATTATTTACTTAGTACAGCCAAGAGCCTCGGTGAAATCATTATACTACGTATAGCTGCAAGTGCCACCAACTCTTTAATGTGGCTAAATTCACTCTGTGCATGTATCGATTTTCAATTAATTTTTTAATTGAGTTTTCTGCACCATCTGTTGCAAACTACTGGTTTTATAAATAAACCAACTTAAGCCTAATTCTTACTAGATGGGGAGAAGATGAAAGAAGCCAAAGAAACTCGGAGATTCGAACCGGGAAAACTCTGATCTTAAACTGGACAGTGACAATGCCCATGAGAACCAGGGAACCTGCTGATCGTGATCTGGACAGAGAAAATCTCCAGCAAACCAGGGAAACTTCTGATCGTGTTCTGAACAAAGAGAATGTCCAGCGAACCAGGGAAACCTCTGATCGTGATATGGATAAAGATAATGTCTAGCGTAACACGGAAACGTTTGATTGTGACCTGGATAGACATAATATCCAGTGAACCAGGAAAACCTGTGATCGTGTTCTCAACAGAGATAATGTACAGCTAACCAGGGAAACCTATGATCGTAATCTGGACAGAGATAATGTCCAGCGAACCAGGTAACCTTCTCATCATGATCTAGATAGAGACAGTCAGCAAACCAGGGGAGCCTGTGATCGTGATCTAGACAGAGACAACCTCCAGCGAACCAGGTAAACCTCTCATCATGATCTAGATAGAGATAATCTAGATAGAAATAATATCAGCAAATCAGGGAAACCTCTGATCGTAATCTAGACAGACATAATGGCCAGTGAACCAGGGAAATCTCTGATCGTAATCTGGACAAAGATAATGACCAGCGAACCAGGTAAACCTCTCATCATGATCTATATAGAGATAATGTCAGCGAACCAGGTAAACCTATCATCATGATTTGGACAGACATAATGTCCAGCAAATCAGGGAAACCTGTGATCGTAATCTGGAAAAGTACTGTAACTGTCCAGTGAACCAGGTAAACCTTTCATTGTGATCTAGATAGAGATAATGTCAGCAAACCAGGGAAACCTGTGATCGTGATCTCGATGGAGAAAATGTGCAGCGAACCAGGGTAACATGTGATCGTAATCTGGAAAAAGATACTATCCAGCGAACCAGGAAAACCTGTGATCGTGATCTAGACAGAGACTATGACCAGCACACCAGGGAAATCTCTGATACTGATCTGAATCGAGATAATGCTCAGCAAATCATGGAAACCTCTGATCGTTATTTGGACAGAGATTATGTCCAGTGAACCAGGTAAACCTCTCATCATGATCTAGATATAGATCATATAATGTCAGCAAACCAGGTAAACCTCTCATCATGATCGGAATTTGACCAACGACCTTTGAGACCAAAGGTGGAGTCTTGCCACTCAGCCATACTGATGCGGTTTCCCATCTGTTTTTATTGAAAACTTTTCCAGCCCATTTGTCTTTCCATCCTGTTTATAATCTTATTTCAAGCTTTATTTGTGTTCCTTTCTGTTTACTTGGTGTGTGGGGCACGCAAACAAGCATCCCACCAGTGCAGATTGGAAAGTGTTTGATTATATGTATTCGTGCGCGTGTTAAATGCTGCATATGGACGTTTCCTTTTAAGCCGTGTCAGACTGCCTGAGTGGGATTGAACCCACCACCTTTGAGACCAAAGGCGGAGTCCTACCACTCAGCCATACTGACACGGCTTAAAAGGAAACGTCCATAT
>JAHWFP010135796.1:41498-52188 GCA_023313725.1 Lithobius niger | reverse complement strand
TCTGGAGGAAAAATAGATGGTTGGCTAACGCCATAATACCATTTATGGAGGGTCTGCACGCGCTGGCGCATGCGCAGATGGGCGGTTCAGCTGGGCGTATCGAGAGAGTTTTGAATCCTCCAGGGTAACAAGCACTCAGGAACTGAATGCAATTAAATTTACAGGTAGTGTATATTTTCTTTAGGCAATAGAAAACAATTTTGACCTCCCCCCAGGTAAAATTGGGTTTTTTCCATACATTTGCAAAATATTAGATTGAATAATGCTAAAATGGATGGTATCTTTGAGTATTTTTTGAGACGGTAACCTTTGTATCTCCTTTAAGATCATTTCGAGATGTCCAACAGTAACTGCAAAAGTACTCGTAGCAAGTGACAAAAGTAGCAGGTAAATAATATAAATTCTTTTTGTTGTCATGTAGCACAAAAAAATTGATGTTTCTCAAGCACCATTGCTTCTTGAAAAATGTTTCATCCTGTAACGTTTGTGGCCCTTACACTGAACTAGGCCTACTGCCTTACTACCTAAGACTTAACCTGAAGGAGTGAGTTCTCTACATGGCTGGGTTAAAGTGTGGCATGGTTTATTGCTCAACTCTGCGTTATATGGGGGAGAGACACATGACTATACACAATGCAGTAGATAAGCAAGTATAGTTCAATAGAAAGGGATAAGTGGCTCCCTCTTGTCAGAGGTAGGTATTGACGCAACACCACACATCTTGTATTTGTTCATCTTGTATTTGTTCATCTTGTATTAAATCTTGTATTTCTTCTATTAAAGCACTGCTGCATGCTCTTTGTTCCATTGTGCTTCTCCCCACCTTTTTTTGTGAAAAGTTGCCCTCACCTGTGATAACAAGCTTCTTATGACGATTTTCTGTTGATGTCATTGATCCCAAACTTTCGTAAACTGTATACAAGTATCATATGAATGCTAGCAACCTACCATTCAATTTATGTACAAAAACAACACTTTTGTTTAATTAGAGTTTATGATGAAACTTAAGAGGCCTCGGCAGACAACATAGGTGAAAATATTTCTCTAGTGTTTCATTGACCATCAGGTTAACTTCTTCTGAAGGCAAAACATTAAAATTTAAAAATACTTGAAGGACAGGAACCGAAAAATGAAGGTTAGATGACGGTTAGACTATCGGTGTCGTTATGGATGTTGACGAGCGAGCGCATACAGAAAGTGATTGACCTACTGCTTCTGGCCTGGATTTGAGCATCCATCACTTTTTCGGCTTTCATTACATTTTGAGGACAGCAGTCACCTTTTGTCATATGATTAGTATTTCTTATTAATACTGCAGACACACGGAGTTATTTAATGTTCAGTTTGGCATTCTTGCATAATAACAATGTTTAAAACAATGTAAAACAATCAGTTTGGTCATTTAGAGATCCCTAACCCCTGAACCACTTGACCAATTAGAAGAGTAACTGAAGAGTAATTAGAAGAGAAAATGAATTCTTCCATGCAGTGAATAAATCTGGTTCTTAGTTCATTTTGCAGGTATTGCTCTGGAGATGTGCCTTTCCATGAAAAAGGCACATCTCCAGAGCAATACCTGCAAAGTGAACTAAGAATCAGATTTATTCACTGCATGGAAGAATTTATTTTTGTGGTACAAAAAATGGCATTAGTAGTAGTTAATAATTGGGCAAATATCAACTTTATGCACTTCATTTTTTCAACAAGAACACGTTAAGCTGTGTCACTAACAGTGACTTATATGTTGTCAGGCGACCAAAGTCTCCCGATTAAACACGTTTCAGTCTTTTCTGTCTCATTGTTACTTATCCTCACATGCCTGAAAACAGCCAAACTACCTAAGCTTTAAAGACACGATGTGTCTAGTGGTCGCCATGCTCATATATATTTTATCTGGATAGGTGTTATCGTTTATCGTCTTGGCAGGCAACACACAAGCGTGTGTCTTGATATCAGGTTTGTAGTTATAAACAATCACTTTTTCATGTATTTTTGCTTGAGAGGCTAGAAAGTAGCACGGTTATAACAGGTTTATTGTTATAAGAAGTAATGTTGTAACAATGTTTAATTGTAGTGCTTTTAAGAATCAACTATGCTTTTAATCATGGTTTGTAAAGGAGAGAATTCTTCTAAAACCATGGTATCTTGTAGTGGATATGCAATCTTACCGTTGTTATAGCATGCAGTTTAGTGGGAGCATGGTGGTTCTGTCCTACAAACCCAGGTAGTAACGTAGTTTGCTTGCAGCCCTCTAAACTATGGTGGCCACGGTAAAACTATGCTCTATTTTTGTTTGGGACTCCTCCTTTGTGAACTTATCTCCTGCTTTCAATAAATAAATAAATAAAGAAAGAAATAGAAATAAAATTTGCATATCTCATTTTTTTTAGACATGTTTTACTTTGCATGGCCTAATTAAGTCTTTTTATTTGGACAGTAGTAGTTACTTTAATTCATTTAGGACATATTTGTTGTCAGGTCAGGTTGGAAGAACTACAACCAGTTGTTTGCTGAAGCTGCAGCCACATACAAAGTAAGTTATGTTGGCATGAATTGTTGGGTAAACGTGGTGAATTTTTTTGTGTGTTAATTGTATTTTAGTTTTGTTGCCAAGCCAGTCGCTGCAACTCTTTTAAGTCTGAAAATAAACGAAGTATTTGTTTCAGAGTGAACCTACTTTGGCAAATGATGCTGGCCATCTGTTTTTCACTAGTGGCACCACTAGTATGCCCAAGCTAGTTGTTCATACCAATGCAGGCTTAGGCATTGGACATTATTACCTGGCTAGGTAAGCTGTAGTTGAAATTAGTTTTATTTATTTATTTTTCTATATGCCGTTCGGAAATATCATTACCTGTAATTTTAGCATTCCTTTCCAGAATGCTATTATTCCCTAGAGATTTTTTTGGCTGTGTGTGGCCGCCAGCTCAGTAACCCAAGTGCGCATTTGCAGTGCGTACCCCTCTTTTAAAAGCGCCGAGGCACGAAAGGCTTCTATCTTTTTTCCTCTAGCGGCTGCTCTGCACACATCGCTCCTGTTTTTCCCATTCTCTTTCATTTGAAGATTCTCTTTCTTTCAAGGTTCTATTTCGTTTGTAGCCTTTTTTTCGAGACCTCCAGGCACAATGGGAAGATCCAAAGGCGTCTTTCAGAAGCTCCCTCCCGAAGAACCTCGCCACTTGCCAGCCCATTCCCTGCTGACCCCGATGTTGTCGTAGGCCCGTCGCCTCCTCTTTCGTCAAGACCTTCAACCGCACAGCACTTTTCTTGCTGTGATCAACCAGAACAATCATCTCTCCCGGCACTTCAACCACGTCAACCATGTCGCCTGTGCCCTGTATCCAGCACATCGACTGCTCACCCTGATGTTGTCGTCGGCCTTTCACCTGCTCCCCAGCCGTGTGAACCTTTGACCACATCTGCTCCTTTCGTCTGCCCCAACGGAACGGCTTTCATTGGTAAAGCCAATGAAAACATGAGCGACCCTCATGCGACTGCTACCGTTCGTCATTGTCGCCTGGCATCCATCTTTCGTTCTTCACAAAAGACTTATTGTAAAGACAACGAACACAAGCTACATTCTCACGTGGTCTCTACCCTTATCATGGGATCTCTTTCATCTATCTCATTTAGCTTCAAGTCAAGCCAACGAAGACAAGCAATTCCCTCATATGACTTTTGTCATTATTAAGGCCTCTTTGGATCCACCCTTTCGTTTTTTTTTTTACGATAGGCTCACTACAATGTCATCGAAAGACAAGCAAGACCCAAATGTAGCCTCTTCCCATCATCCCACCGAGTAACACATATTAGGCATTAAACACAAGTCTTAGAGAGCAACCTTCCGAGTTGTCTCGATATCCCTAACACCAACTGGCCTTTCAGTGCCTGAAGCTTCATGTCATATGACTGGCTAACAGGTGCGAACCGGTCCCAACGGGTTGAGCAGTGGGGCTGGCTCGCTACCCGGCTGTTGGCGTCCAGCCAAGTTCTGCTGTTGGACAGAAGTTGTCAGGGCGCACAAGCAGCTTATGTAACTGCAAGGTGCACCACCTTGTGTTGCACCCTGCTATACGTAAATAGCTGGTTACATCGTTTCTTCACGAGCTCGACGACAAAAAGAAAGAACATCTGCGACCTCAAGTCGTTAGCATGACTGCGTCACAAATCTCCCCTTTTGTTCCACCAAAAGAAGGGGTCGCCATCGGATCCACATAATTATAGACCAATCGCACTAACGTGCGTCACTTGTAAGGTTATGGAATCCATCATTAGAGATTCACTCATGCTTTATCTAGAAGAGTCTCAGATTTTGCGACCTGACCAATTTGGGTTTCGCTCAAATAGATCAGCGTCCCATCAATTGCTCTGCGTTCTTGATAGGTGGACAAACGCATTGGATGTTGGAGCACAGTGCGATGTTGTGTATTTTGATTTCAAGAAAGCATTTGAATCGGTAATTCACCGAAAATTACTTTCGAAGTTGACGGGTTGTGGGGTAACTGGTCCCCTGTTTGACTGGCTCACTGCCTTTTTGAGTAACCGTTCTCAACAAGTCAGCATTGAGCATACACTTTCCTCCAAAATTGGTGTACCATGTGGGGTACCCCAGGGCTCAGTGCTTGGTCCCCTTCTGTTTTTGACATACATAAATGATCTTACCGTGACCTCGTCCTCAGCTTATGGGGTAAAATTTGCTGACGACATTAAAATTGGGACGGATGTGTTGGTTGCAGAACCATCGCCCGTACTTGGGGAGGAGATTGAAAATGTCTTATCATGGTCCGATATTTGGCAGTTGCCTCTTTCAAACTCAAAATGTCAACTTTTTCATGTTGGCCCAGATCCCCCAGGCTACAGCTATCTGCTTGGGAGAGATACTCTTCCAGCTGTCGAGAAAATTCAGGATCTCGGTATCTGGTTTACATCAGATTTAAAGGCATCGACACATTGTCTGAAGGTCAGTGCCATGGCTTTTCGTCGTTTGGCAGTGGTTAACCGTTGTTTCACTTCGGGAAATTTGTTAACAAAGGTTTGGGCATTCAAAGTTTTTGTTCGCCCAATCCTTGAATACGCAACACCAGTTTGGTCACCTTTTTTAGCTAAGGACATCGACTTAATCGAGTCTGTACAGAGAAAATTTACAAAGCGCCTTCCTGGACTTCGTGAGGTAAATCACCTGGATCGGCTTGCTTTGGCCGGCCTGGAGCTATTGGAGTTGCGTCGACTGAGATACGATCTCATTTTAACGTATAAGATTTTACACAACCTTATTTCAGTGGACTTACCTTTTTTCGATCTTGCCCCGAGTATTCATGATACTAGGGGTCACCCATGGAAATTGGCGGCGCAGGGGTCACGGCTTGAATGTAGGAAAAACTTTTTTGCGGTCAGGGTGGTACAAATTTGGAATTCTCTTCGTTCCAGGACGGTTGGTATGAAAACGGAGGAAGGCTTCCGCAGGGAGCTGCTCTCAGAAAACCTTACACCATTTATCAAGGGGCTTTGCTAGTAGACAACCCCATCACGCATTGCGGTACGGTATTGCGCCTCACAACCATTTCGGCTCTATCCACTAATATCCGCCAAAATTTTCAATTACGGTATTTTTGTTTTAACTTCTGTGTACGTTGGTTGCTTTTAATTGGGACTGGTGTTAGTGGGTCATGCCCCTTCCAGTGCCTTATCACTATTGTGGTAAAATTATTATTATTATTATTATTATGAAAGGCCTAAACCAAAGTCAACGTTAACTCATAAGACCATCTCTAACAGCAAAGTCAATGACTCTAAGCAAGACCCTCGCTGTCTTCAACTCGTCAGCACAACCGCATTGGTATTCCCCTTTCGTCACATTACAAAAGGGTTCGAAGCAAGTCAACAACGATCTGCAAGATCCCGTGCGTGCTCTACCCGCTAGCACGGCCACCTTGGATCTCCCTTTCAGTTCCTAACATAAAGTTGGAAGCTAAATCATCGACACCAACAAGGATGACCTTCCTACGACCTCGACCCGCTATCAAGGACTCTTGGTTCTCTCCATCGTTTCATCACGGAAGGCTAAAAGAAAGTCAATAGCAACAGACCAGGCTCACATGCGGTCTCACCTGTCATCAAGGCTGCCTTGGACGGCCCTTTTGTTCCGTGGAAAGCTTAAAGCAAAATCAACGAAAACATCATCACAGGTTTGAAGACTGTTGTAGTTCACAACAGATACAATCGCCATTCTGAACATGCTGTTCTTCAGCCTTAGCTACCTCCTATCGTTACCACCAACCTGCCTTCACTCCAGCACCAAATTGGCAAGGCGGGCCTACCCGAAGGTTTTTTCGCCGCAGCAAAGGTCAAAGGGTCTCCATTCAACACTGTCTTCTCTGGAGAGGTTTTTGTTGTCTGCGTTCTAGCCGGGCGACTCCTTCAGAAGCCGCTTATAAGGGCTTGACAGGACTCTTCCACTGCATCCCAGTTTTTCTCCTTTTTTAAGAAAACTTGTGATGCCCTCCACAACACCGTGATTCTCCACCAATAATAATGACAAGAATTTATAGGGTTTGGGAGGAGAATTTGTAACTCTAAAATGTCCCTATTGAAACACGTTAGATTTGTCCCCATTAGTTCAGTCCGAGTTTTCAGAGGGCGCCACGTGTTCTATCTGGTATTTTTGCTCATTTTTCAGCCCAAGTCTAAAGTAAACTAAATTACAACTAAGCTAGGCTAATTAATAATTGAATATAAGCTAATTTCGTTTAGTTCAGTTTAATTTTAGGCTAAAATCTGAGTAGAAATTCCCACATAAAACATGTGGTGCCCTCTATAAACTAAGACTGAACTAATGTGAACGTATCAGTATGGGTCTCAGTCACAAATTTTCCTCCCCAACCCTTTAAATTCTTGATAATAATAATAAGACACTTTATTGCCACATATAAGAAGCAATGTGAGAGGGAAGATACAAAATTGACACAACTAATTCCCTACACAAGGAAAAAGAATAGTTCCCAAAATAAGAGATGCAATACACTAAAAAATGCATAAAAAACAAACTTACAACAACAAAACAAAGTGGGTGAAGAAAAAAAAAAGGCACCCTGGTTACAAAATCCTGCACAACAATTATTCAGGGACAGTGTTCAGGTCTCAATTAGAAAGGCTTTAAGGCTACATTCATTGATCAGTCTCTTAAACATGTTCACTGAGGAAACCGAGACAATGCAGTCGCTAAGTGAATTCCACACTGGCACCACCCTAAGGGAAAAGAAAGGCTTAAATTTCTACAGTTAACTTCAAATTTTAGGATCAAAAGCTTCAGGCAATTGTCCCTGGTACTAATATAGGTACCGAATTCAAACAGCGGTAGATCACGCGGTAGCAAGCCGTGAATAATCTTTTCAGCTCAAGTGAGTCAAACCCAAATATCCTAAGACGTTCGCAATAGGTTAGTTTATTCAAACCGGGTAGTCTTTGCAAAACACCTATGTACAGACTCGATTAAGTCAATGTCTTTCAAGAGACTAGATGACCGAACTGGCTCGCATACGCAACAAGTGGATGGATAAATACTTTGAAAGCCCAAGGTTTGGTTTTCAAGTTTCCCGATAAAGCATTGCTGCACAATTCAGCATGGCGATAAGCCTGTGATTCAATAATATTGCAGTAGGTGGAGAATTTAAGGTCACATTGAAACCAGATGCCAAAATCTTTAAAGGATTCAGTAACAATGCTCAATCTCTTTTTGCCCAAGCTGTAATAATGATGACTCAAGCTTGCCGACAGTGAAACTTTGGCATTTGTCCATAGTTAATGGTAATTACAAAGCCTCCGACCAATCATGCACATATGCGATGCTCGATTCAAGACCAGAAAAATCGTCATAATATTCGAGCAAAGTTTAAGATCGTTGGCGAATTTAAATTGAGACACATTTGGTTCAACATTTTGAAGGTCGTTTAGAAAGAGGACAAAGAGAAGAGGGCTGAGCACAGAGCCCTAATGGACACCACTGAAAAGCTCACAAGAACCTGATAAGGACTTGATCTAGTTTCCCCTCAAAACCGTAGAATTTCAGTTTGAAGAGCAGTTTAGAGTGTACAACAGATTCATATTTTTTTATAGTTCAAAAGAATTATACCCGCATTAACACCCATGTCAAGTGCCTCAGTCCAACCATCTAAAGCCAACAACAGTTGGTGAACTGCAGATCTGCCCGGGAAGAAGCTAAAGCGATCATTGCAGATAAGACTAAACTTTGAGATGTAGTATATCATTGTGTTGCAAACAATGGTCTCGTATGATCTTAGACAGTGCAGAGGTCAAAGAAATGGGACGATAATTGCCTGCGTCTGTAGGATTGCCTTTTTTTTTTAAGAGGGCCACCGAGGCGGTTAACCAGTCGTCAGGCAGAATATCTGAAGTGATGAGTTGGAGAAAATATTCTACAGAGGGGAAATTATTTGGTTAGCAATTTGCTTGTAAAGGTAAATGGAGAATCCGTCCGGGCTAATTGAGTGGCTAGTGTAACGTATTCAGCTACATACTTAAGTTTAACTATACTATATCATAGTATACTAACGGAAGTCCACACTGGCTTTAAGGTCTTACAAGTGGCACTGAAGCCAAGGTGTTCAGTGCTTTTATTGAGTTTATCAAGTGACTAATGTCACATGATAATAGAGGCAGTACAGAAAAGAGAGCGACTGAGGTGCCCTCTACTTATAGGTTCATTGGACAACACTACAGAATCTACACTAACCACCCCTAAAAAGAAAAAAACATTTTTAATACATAAAAATTTTTTTATATTAATTTCATAAAATTCTACCAATAAAATTCTTTTTATACAAATATTAATTGTCAGTTGGTTATTAATTCAAGTTACATTAGTTTTTCAAACTCAAGTTTAGTTTTCTAAATTTCTAATTTTGAAAATTCCAAATTTATTTTATCAAACTTTATTTCCCCAAAATTCTCTAAATTCATAAACTTGATTCTTCATCTTGATTTTACATCTCTTCAAACTTCCAGCTCTTGGTGTAGTCTCTTGGATACCGGACAGCAAACCAAGTTGATTGAAAGGCAGATGAAATCAAAATTTTTTTTTTCCAGGACCTTAAACTGGAAAACAAAAATATAATTATGGCCACCTATAAAAACCTCAAATACCAGCATGGTATTCCGTGAACGCAAACGATGCTTGCAACGATGAAATTTCACTCAATTTATTTATTAGCGGTATTTCTCCCTCACTCGGAACCAACTGGAAAGTTTTAGTCGTACCCGAGCTCTCTAATAAAGCGGACAGTCTGCTTTTTCTGTATGGACGTCATCACGCCAAATAATAGCACATTTCGCATCGTGATTTTAGCACTTTCGTATCTTGTTATACAAATGACTTGCGTATCATGATTTCACAAATTACTTTCACTATTTACTCACGACCGGGTAGTCGCCGCCTCTACAGTGCACAAACGGCTTACATCCAACCGCACAGAAACAGCTTTCATCCCAGCCGGCCTTGACGTACACCGAGCTCCACGCTACGAAGAACGGGTTGGTCCAATACGCACTGCAAAGGATTGTAGGTGATGCTAAAAACACAAAGCAAGATCATTAACATACAGCGTAGGTGAGCAATTCATAAGCACCTCCCCACCTGCAATCGGATTGGTTAACCAACTTGGAATGTTTGGAGACGAGTAAACCAATGGAAAACGCAGTAATCTTGTGATTTGTATCTATCTCTCATTATAATTCATTTCAAATTGCATGGTTTTACACTATTACTTCAACTCGCAAGTTTTGACGATGATAGCAAACAAGAACTCGTGGATTTTAGCGGTGAATAATTCGACAGTTAATGAGGATACTTCACGCCTTTTCACTGAAGCATTCAGCGGTTATCGGAATGACAATATGGAGTATTATTCAACGAATAATTCGGCGCACTGTTGATAGCTAGGGAACGGACGGCCAGTCACAAATTAAACGGACGTTCATTCTCAGTGCAAGCAAAATTACCAAACAGGTATTTTAGAAATAACACTCGGGCGGTTTAAATTTAAAAAAACTAATTAAATAGTATCAATTTATAAACCATTTATTTTTACAAGCGTATTAGGCATAGTAGGCTATCGCTAGTTAACATTTACTAACCATACTTAGCCTAATAGGCTATTCCAATTCAGTACTGTAAGGAAATAAACTTGATTAAACCAATTATAGTGAGAGTCGATTAGTTTTCTCTTGCGAATACAGCGATCGATATGGCTACTAATTGTCTAACACGTGTGAATAATTATTCTCCTAAGAATACAATCCTAACACCCAAATGATTTCTTGGCCGCGGTTCCACGACGCGTATGCAACCGTAAAACCAGTGGTCGCTTGCATTTCTAGTTTTTTGCCTCAATTTCCCCCCCCCCCCCCCATACATGTTTTGATCAACTGCGTTGGATGGCATAGCGGCGCACACCTCTCAATTAAAGACGAGCCCACTACGATTCTTCAATCGGTTTCATTTTAACTGTAAGTTTAATTAGAACACTAGTGAACTGAATCAACATTAAAAATATTCAGCACCGTTTGGCAGTTTTACGATACGGGAAGCCTCCAAGCCGTTTAGTCTCGGCGTTTTGAACATTTCATTTATCCAACTGCGATTGCCACGTCGCACGACTGATAAGGATGAAATATC
>JAHWFP010135796.1:23257-41098 GCA_023313725.1 Lithobius niger | reverse complement strand
TGATCAAGTTGCCAGTCATTGGTCGGTTGGTGGTGACGTCCGCCGCTGACGAAGGCTACATAGTTTCCAGTCATTGGTCGTGGATGGATGACGTCAGTCGGCCGAAGAAAAAAAAAACAAACGCCATTCGTTTGCAACAGACAAAAATCTTTGATTATTTCTAATGTACGATTTCCCCAGCGGAATCGATCCATTTTCGAACTTAGACCTAGAAATGTGCCATAGAATCTGTGTGCAAAATTTGACAGACATCCGATAATTCGTTAAAACGCTGCAGCGCGAACACACAGACACCCAGACAGACAGACACCCAGACACCCATACAGACAGACAAACCTTTCGCATAAGAGTCTAATCGACTCTAATAATTAATGGCTTAATTAATATTCATAACAGAAACAATACATCTATTTAATTAGATACATATCTGCATAATATCATACATTTATTAAATGCATGAGCCGAATATTTATTCGGATAGATCAAAATGACTCCAGATAGTAAATATAATTGGGAGTCCTCTTCAAAGACGACCGAGAGGTGGCAAGATCATTTGTAACCTGAACAAGTGTAATTACACCTATTGTTAAAAGGATGGCATGATGAAGGATGGAGTTTAAAGGATGGCATTACCAGCTGACAATATTTACAACAGTTTCGTAGAACCTAAGTGATTTTCTAGAAGTAAATTTAATTATGATAAGATAGTCGCTCGTGATCGATCACTTCGAAGAATAACAATAAATCACTCCCACACGGGACAGTTGATTATAGCGGCATATAACTTCAAAGCGCCGAGTATACGGGGAACAATTACTGAACCTGAAAGCAACAATGGAATGATTGACACGCGTAGAGGTCCCATTTAGCGATAAGGGTGTGAGGCGCGGTGTTTTAGGGGCTATCGTGAGGGCTTAAGTGTGTGGCCTTCAATGTTTAATGCCTCGTTAATTGTCAGGCTTAATTACTTGTTAGAGTCGAGCCAGGTTGGGTCTACGAGCATTACCGGACGTATTGGACAATTAGAAGAAAACTAAAATTCAGATCCAAAAGTTTAAAACATTAACTTTTGTCAGGATAGTCAATTAACCAACCCGTCTCTTCCTAACTTTATCTGTAACTGCTAATTATTAAAAAAATGTGTCAACTCTGCAAAATAACGAAACCATGTGGCAGTCTTTTAAAAACATGAAATACAACAATTTAATAAAAAAAAACATCAACAGTAATTGTACACACAAGTATAAATTTACAAATGACGCAAATTTATCTGTAAAAAGCCGTCATTCTTCTTCACAAAAAATTACCACCTTAAAATTCCACAAAGTATAAAAAATACCAAAATCACAAATATTTATTGCTTGTTTTTCAAGCCCTGAATTCCTTTCTTATTATGTAGTTACAATTTCCAGGCATCCCAAGTCTTCAAAACTCTTGAGGATGTGTTATCAAATTTTATTACAAAATGTTTGCACTCTACTAATTACTGAGTGTCCGCTAATCTAAACATCCTAAAATTCCTTAATTAATGAGCCACATCGTTTCCAGTTAATTTTCGAAATAAATCAATCAATTCCTAATAAATTCCCTATTTCATTTTCATTCTTTCTCCTGCCAATACTCACTCAATCTGTCTGTTGATCTTTAGTCTTTACAGTTGTTCATGGGGCCGGTGTTTCCAATCGCGTTGCGTTGCTCATGTTAATGTCTGAGGCAAACTTGGTTCATTTGTTGGCTAGGGCATCTTGCACTCTCGTAAAAAGATCGGACAGGCTTCTACCGTGTTCTTGTTATTGCTGGCAGCCGGTGAGAGAGCGAATCGCCGCTGGATTGGCGTTATGTATTTTGCTGAGCCGACCAGCGCCGTCTGTGCTGTTTTGCATTCAAAAAGCTAATCCGATTAAACCAATTTAAATTAAATTAAATAAAACCGCTCTTAATAAATTATTTAAAGGTCTGACTATTTTCTAAATTCAACATAATTTTGTTTTAAATTCACTGCCGTGATTAGGAATGATAAATCTAAAAATTAATTATGAAAATCGTATTCTCATTGACTGACCTTGAAGATGTTGTTAAACTGTGTTTTCCCAATTATTATTAAAATAACATAGTGGCTCACCAATTATCTAATATTGCTATAATAATGGCATGTAAACTATAATGGCTGAAAGCTGGTTGTCTAAAATAAAAACCATAAATGCAATCTAAAAATCGTGTATAAGTTTTAGTTTCAGTTTCAGATTCTTGGGCTTTACAAGGGCCCGGGCTGTGAGAATGTTACTATATTATGCATTTCAATAATAAATCAATACTACAAGGGATCGATCATGGCCGATAAACGCTACAGTATTTAAACCGAACCTCCGAATGCGTGATATCAGTCGATCATCAGCCGCTCAACAGTTGCTAACTAGTTCACGCCAGTCAAATTCCAGAGGTACCGATTTGAAGTACGCCAGGCCAGAAGCCGTGCCGCAGTTGGTGACAAGGCTTCGCCGCCGAGCTAAAGCCGAGTGCCGATAGCTTCACTCACGCTTCTATTATAGAGCTAAGTATTCTGATTCAATAGCAATAGCTATGATTGTTTACGCTTAACTAGTAACAATACGTACGCTACTAAATTAACCCGAGATTCCTTAATTTAATTTAGAGAATATTATAATGATTAGGTTTTCCGCTCGACTTAATCCGTAATGCCATTCGTTCAACTCATTGCCGAATAACTGTAATCGATACATCAAATCATAACAATCTGTCATTGATTTAATTGGCCATATTGTGGGGTCAGTATTGTGTACGCCGGAGTGTCGATTAAAGGCCCAGTATTAGATGAATGATTGCTCATTATTTAGCGTATCTATTTAGTGCATAATTAGTGTTTTATACAATTGATTGCCCTTATGCCATCCTAGATAATAATGTTTATTCTGGTCAAATGGTCACTGGAATAGAACATTACAGTACTATACGCAATTAAACAGGCGTAAACGGTACCTACGTTAAAGTATAAACGATAGGCATATTAGGCTACCGTCTCAAAACCCCACCGGGCAAGGTAGGCTACCCCCACCGACCCATAAAAAATAAATTACAGTAAGTACAGTAATTTAGTAGTTAATATGTTTTTTCCCTTCCTTTTACGTGTTCAACCATGAACGGAAAAATTACTGGCTACAATACCAAATTGAAATTGTATTAATAACTGTTACATTACCTTACAGTTTTTTTTAGAAATACCTTTTCTTGTAAACAATTTCGTTAGTAATTCAACGATAAAACATTTCTAAAATTTTTCGAAATAGCGTTTTTGTTAAATTGCTTTTCAAAGTAATTTACAGTAATACATACACACAGCGCTTCACGCTTCAGAGTAGCGCTTCAACGCTTCCGTAGTTAGATGTAATAGGGTCTAGTTTAGTCCAAGCAGTATTATTCAATAAAAAATAATAAAAGTTTTTATTATTACGCATAAGGAAATGAGTATGAAGATGGCCACGAAGATGGCCACACTATCGACTCTTGCAACTCAAGGTGAGGATGAGATTGAGATTTCCTAAGCTGATCAGTCGCAATTATCTTATGAAGGATCCAGGAGGGATGTTTTGATGATTAGCGAAGTATTATGTTACTTGTGTGATCGCATGGATGTCGTACCCCAAGTACCGCTGGCTACGTTATGTGCTACTCGCTTCATGTTTGACGAACTGTACGAAGCAAAAATCCTGCTTCAAGGGCTCAGGACCAACCCAGAGGATCGATGCCGAAAAAATAAGGGCGCACATAAAAACTACGATTGCTGTATAGACATTTTAACGGTGCTTCAAGGTATGGAAATTGATGACCTACCAACTTTCGTTGCAAAAGACATTTCGCGGCTTCCACCGGTAGGCATTGATTGTGTTGACTACAGCGCCATGGCCAAAAGAATCGAAAGCCTAAATTACGACATGATGTTTCTGAAAGACACTATGCAAACGGCGATGGATGGACAGAAAAACCTGTTAAAAGCTTTCAAATATAGCAGGCTGTGTTTTAAATGCAGCGACGATCGCGGCAGGAATATCAACGGGAACAAAAATGGCGGCAACCACATTAATCGAGCACGTGGCGATAGTGGAAGTGGAGATGCGGCGACACGAAATGGCGGCGCCGAGTTCGCATCCGGTGTAAACAACGACACGGCCGACAAGCACGCGTTGCCCGTTTCTAGCTCCAACTCTTCATTGCCATCTGATATTAAAGATGGGAATAAAAGGGTGGGTAAGGATAATTTTGATCAGTTGCCTGTGCTAGCTGCCGTTGGTGATAACTGTGCTGCAGATTCTAGTGTGCATGTTGAGAAAGTTGCGCCGACAGAACCTTTTAGTATTGATGGAACGAGCGATGACCACAATATGATCAGCCCCCACCGTCTTTTTTCTGACGTGGCCGCGGATTTGGTAAGATCTAACGTACCTACTACTCCCAAGGGGTCAGTCAGTAACTACTGGTAAAGCCAATGTGAAGAGTTCGAACGCTGGCACTAGCCAACTACGGCAGTTGAACACTGATCGATCTCCACCTACCCGGAAAAATTCCAGGATGGATGATGAAGGTTTTACGATGGTGGAAAATAAACGAAGGCATAGTCGTAAAGCACCGGTCGTTGTTGGCTCACGCGAAAACTGTAGGTTGTTAGGAGTCAATCCCGATCTCCGTCATCTTTTTGTGTCCAGACTACATCCTGACACTAACGCTCACGAGATTGCAGAGTATTTCGAAGACTGTAATATCCAAGTGGAGTTCGTTAAGTGCTTGGCTAGAAACGATGACTATTCTTCATTTAAGATTTCTGTGTCACCAGAAGAGGAAATGAAGGTTCTGAATGGGTCTATTTGGCTGACACATGTCGCTTTGAGGAGGTTTTACTACTCGAGGCCCAGAAATCCACAATAACTATAATGGATCTTAAAATTGTCACTTTTAACTGTAAATCGGTCAAACGGGTCGTGCAAGGACTGAAAAATCTATGTAACAATTGTGACATTGTGCTTCTCCAAGAAACTTGGCTCCTGCCGAGTGAGCTCTCTCTGTTGGGCAATATTCATCCAGAGTTCTGCGCGATGGGGGTTTCTGCTGTGGATGATGCATCTAGTATCCTGTTTGGTAGGCCTTATGGTGGGCTTGCCGTTCTTTGGCGCAAGTCCCTTGGTTTGCGGATAACGACGGTGCCCACTCAAGATGCTCGCATTCTTGCAGTCCGCTGTGAAAGCGGAACGGTCGCCTTTGGCTTCGTTAATGTGTACCTTCCTGTGGACAACCATGTTAACCGGGAGAAGTTCGACGATTACCTGGGCGTGATTGCTGCGGTTATTGACTCAATTGCTGTGCCGTGTACTTTTGTGATGGGTGATTGGAATACCAATGTTGGGTCTGCCCGCTACGGTGAATTGAAAGACTGGTCACTGACAATTGCCTAAGTATTGTGGACAGCGATTGGTTGGGTTAAGACTCAGAGTCTTTCTCTTTTGTCAGTAATTCTACTGGGTCTACCTCCTGGATCGACCATATTGTTGGGACTGGAGCGGCTGCCCATTCCATGAGAGGATGCGAGATCCTTTACGATGTTAGTTTCTCGGATCACCTTCCGGTGTTGATCAGTGTTGACATCCATGGGCTCGAGACCACTGGGCCTTGTGTTAATACTTCGGGTGGTGACGAGGGATTCACTACTGCTTTTCAGACGGCCAGGGGAACCCAGTACTACACTCAACTCACACACAAGTATTTGTCGAACATTGCTCTTCCCGTGGAAGTGGTTGAATGTAGGGATCCGAGGTGTGCGAGCAACACTCACAGGAAAGCTATTGACGTGTTTTTTGGTAGTGTTGTTGAGGCCCTGAAAAAGGCTAGTTTTGACGTGCCTTGTCTGCGTGGGGCGAAGCGACGAGATGCTGGCTCTAATCGCAAGGGATATTCCCGCAAGGTTGTGCCCGGCTGGAATGGTTGCGTTAAGGAAACGTACGAAGGTTCCCTAAGCTGCGTTTTGTGTCTGGAAACAGAACGGCTGTCACAGGCACGGCATGGTCTACGAGAATATGGTTGCCAAAAGGAAGGCGTTCAAGACTGCTCTGCGTTGCTGCAAACGGAGGGAGACCGAGCATCGGAATAATGCCCTTGTGAACAACGCGTTGCAGAATGATTGGCGTGGCTTCTGGTCTGTCATCAATAAGAAAAAGAGGCAGGATTCTGTGACCACAGTTGTTGACGACGTTTTGGGGAGTCAGAATATTGCCAATCTGTGGGCACACGAGTTTCGTAGTTTACTCAACAGTGAGACTAAGTCGACGCAACGTGATCCTGTCCTTCAGGAGGTAGAAGACGGTGGGACCTTCAACACTTTTCACTGTGAAGGAAGTGGGTGAAGCATGTCAGAATTTTGGTCTGGGGAAGTCTTGTGGGTCAGATGGACTTAAGCGAGAGCACATTAGGTATGCCTGGGGTGGTGTCCATGAGCTGCTAGGTAGAGAGTTTAGTGCTTGTGTTGAGCACTCGTGGCTGCCCAAGGTAGTTACGAATGTCATCATGCATCCTGTTCCTAAAAACAGGAATGGAAACTTGACTGACAGCAACAACTACAGGCCCATTGCACTGGCAAGCATTCTCTTCCTGGTTCTGGAGAAACTCCTCATGATTAGACTTGAACGGTTCTTGATGACTTACCGTAAATCGCGTATTAAACGCCCAGTTAATGCTAACGCCCAGCCCCCTAAAATGCTTGAAGGTCAAAAATCGTAATAAACTGTTGTTGAAGCCCACCCCATAAAAATAATCGATTTTCAGTGGCAAATTTAACTAAAGTTTTAACGAAATCAACGTTTCATCCACTTAATCTTGGTTTTTCTGTGTCAAAATAAAATAAAAGCTTCATACATTTAACAAAATCAACTTTATCCAACACGATTCACGGGAGCATTTGTAATCACGGAAACTTCGGAAATATTAGGCCTAACGATCGATCATTGACGTGGATGATGTGGCTTCAGTCTAGCAAAAACACAATGCCTTTATTCTCATTTATTCACAAATTTAGTTTATTAAATTGTCCTCCTTCCAATATCTAACAAAATTCACAGTTAAAACTAATTTATGATCACCACCAACCTTGAAAACAACAACGCGATTGACGGCCGTGATGCACATTCTGTGTTGACGGCAATTTCCAAAAAAATGATCCGGCAGACGCGCGAGATCCGATTACCACGTAAAAAAAAAATCTTTTTTTTAAATGGTCATTCGGATCTCCAGCGTTAACCGGATCATTTTTTTGGAAATTGCCGTCAACACAATGTGCTTCACGGCCGTCAATCGCGTGGTTGTTGTCAAGGTTGGAGGTGATCATAAATTAGTTTTAACTTTGAATTATGTTAGATATTGGAAGGAGGACAATTTAATAAACTAAATTTGTGAATAAATGAGAATAAAGGCATTGTGTTTTTGCTAGACTGAATCCAGATTAAGCACGTTAATGATCGATCGTTAGGCCTAATATTTCCGAAGTTGTTTACGATCTTGTTCCGCTCATGTTACCGAAAGTTTGTATGGTTAAAAATTAGTTTTAGCTACGAATTATGTTAAATTTTGGAGGAGAGAGTATACAAGAACCTAAATTTGTGAATAAATAAGAAAAAAAAATTGTGTTAATGCTAGATTGAATCCAAATCACGTACACAAATGACCACATTTTCGCCGACTTTTCCGTGATAAAAACTCCCTCCCTGGATAGAAATTAGTTTAGAAAATAGATAATACTTGTTTTTAACGCCCACCCCCCAATTTTAAACAAATTAATTTTACAAGCCCATGGGCGTTTAATACACGATTTACGGTATGATAACCAGTTTGGCTTCAAACGTAAGCACAGCACCGAACAGGCTATTCATGTGCTTAAGGAGACCATCCGTCATTATCGTTCTCAAGATAGTCCTGTTTTTGTGTGTCTTCTGGACGCTAGCAAGGCATATGACTGGGTTAATTGGTGGGTCCTGTTTGGTAAGCTGCTGGACAGGGGGGTTCCGAAGTGGGCCATTCGACTGCTGGCAAAGTGGTACGCTGGACAAGAGATGTCCGTTCGTTGGAATGGTTGTGTTTCTGCGGGGTTTCATGTTTGCAATGGCGTTAGACAAGGTAGTATCCTTTCACCTGCTTTGTTCGGAGTGTACATGGATTCATTTAGTCAGTCTCTTGCTGAGAAAGGCATTGGTTCCACGTGGGGGGCATCTGTGTGAACAATATTTGTTATGCCGATGATCTCGCTATTCTGTGCCCCTCCGCCAAGTCCCTTCAAACGTTACTGAATACTTGTGTACTCGTTGCAGCTCAGCTGGATTTGTGTTTTAACCCTGAGAAATCGGTTTGCCTGGTGGTTGTTCCCAAAGGTCGTGGATGGAAGAACTTTACCCCACCAAAGATCTTCCTTGCTTGGCAAGCTGGTGAAATATGTCCAAAGTGCTAGGTATCTGGGGCACATCATCAGTGAGGACCTACGTGATGACGCGGACATTCGCCGGCAGTGTCGTGCATTGTGCATTGCTGGGAACACACTTGCAGCTAAATTTGGCACTTGTGACAGATTTGTTAAGAACCGCCTGCTGAAAGCTTACTGTGCCAGCCTGTACACGTGCAGCTTGTGGATTGACTACAGAAAAGCCAGCATGAACAAGCTTCGTGTTTGCTACAATAATGCCGTGAGACGGGTCCATGGTCGGCCAGCATGGTCAAGCGCCAGTCAACTGCTGGTGAAGAACAACCTTTTGTCGGCTACTGCTATCAGGAGGAAGGCAGTTTGGGGCTTCCGCTTAGGGGTGCTGGCATCCACCAACACTCTTGTACACACGATTACCCACTTTGCTAGTCAAAGAGGGAGTACCATGAATGTGTGGCATTCCGTGTTGTATGGGGACACAATGTAGTTGACGACAAACACCGTTTTGTTCTTTTTTTTTTGGTAGCTTTGGCTGTGTTTGCAATTGCCAGATTATTTGTTTGGCTTAGGCCAGTTAAACCTACATTAATTGATAATATGTATGGATCATTTTGTGGTCCGATTGTGAAATTAATAATAATAATAATAATAATAATAATAATAAGAGGCATAAATACCTCGACCAGCCACTACTTTAAAAGCAGTGCAAATCTGGCTTAAACTAACTGCTAACTTAACCTTAAAAACGAAATGGTCTCGCTACACCCAACCACACCCAATTTAACAAATTATTAGTACTCTCTTGTAAAGCGTAGTAAAGTGTTAGTTTAAGCTTATACAATACAATTATAAGTTGACTGCAGCTCAAACGTGAGTCTCCTTAATTGGTTCAGTATACTCAGGAAAACGGAATACTGTACCTTTCCCCAAGTTAAACTCGACGATTTTAACTACAACTCCTAATACCATACAACCTTCTGACTTTCCGTAATTAAGCAAAATGCACTAATTACTAGCTACTCAGTTGGACAGTTAATTCAAACTTCTTGAATAAGAGTAACACAATACTTAAACCTTCGGTTACATTAGCTAAAGCACATTATGAGTTCAATCAAATCGGACTGAAATCAAACATTAAGTCTTTAAAACAACATTTAAGTTGTTGAAAATTTCATAACGGCTTCTACTCTGAAAGTTCGTCATTCTTGATAATTGATTGTTGAAAACAGATTGTTACGCACAATTTCAGAATCAAAATACTGTACCAGTATTCTTGCAAATTTTCAACAGACCGACGACGTCTGTCATCATCAGGCCTAACCTCCACAACTCAAACTTTTGTCAACTACATCGCCACCGTAGCGATGTAGTTGACAAAATACAAATACAAATAGAATTTAAGTTGTTTAGCTCGTGACTCCTTACGGCCCAAGCCAGTCCAACTTAACCACAAACCCCTACGATTTTGGTGAATTACGACCTTGCCAAAGCAAGATACTTATTCCAAAAACCCAAACGCTGACATTTACAGTTTATCAACGCTACGGCTAATCGCACATAGCTGTTACAAACCTAACGTTAAGATAACACTTCGTAAAATCTTCCTAACTTATAAGTACATTATAACGAAGTTTTTTCACAGCACAGTTAGCATTACAGCTTTACTACACGGGTTTGCAGCTTTTAAATCTTTAAGCAATACACAAGGCTTATTAAATCACCCAGTATTCTCAATATTTCATCATGCTTTACACCCAGTTTTACAATGTTGAATCTTTTTGATGCCATAGGCCTTTTAAATCTTTTAAGCAACACACTACTGATTTAAATCTTTCAAGATATCCTAGTTCAAAATCTTTCAAGATATGCAAAACTAAACACCAGTAAACACCAGCAGTACACATTAAATATTTTAGATGCATCAGGCCTATTAAATCTTTTAAGCAGCACACTACTACTTAAATCTTTTAAAGTAGCCTAGTTCTAAATCTTTTAATACATTTATACCCAAAAGTCATTTGAGACACACCAGGGTTAAATCACAAATATAGCTTAGTATTTAATCTTTTAAATATAGTCCCACTATTTAAATCTTTTAACTAGCTTGTTTGACACAATTGTGCGAAGATTGAAGAAGATTGTGGTTTTAAAATAAAGCTTTAAATCTTTTAGACTTACTATACTTTTAAATCCTTTAATTAGCCATACTAGTCTTTTTAAACCTTTTTAAATAGTACAAGTTTCTAAATCTTTTAAGTGGCTTCATTATTCAAATTACTTAGTTATCAACCATTAGTAATTAAACACACTATCTTGTTAATACAAGAAACTGTCTAGCCACAAAAAAAAAAAATAAACTCGCACAACTGAGATTTACAAATTTAACACACTATCTAACGCTGGCCGCCCGGCCCTTTCAGCAGAACTAAACTGCGGCAACGAACTTGAAATGGATGGGCTTAAGCGCGCCATAGCGTAGACCAATTTAAAGTTTCCAACTATGGCCTGGCATATCCTGAACACCCACGAAACTTCCAGACCAACTAGTGATAGTACCTTATACATTGAAGAGGCAGAACTCCTTTCTATATCCACAAACTCTTTGTGGTTCCTGGCGAATGGCGAGGTAGCTATAGACATCGGGCTGCGAACACTCTCCTCCACCACTCCCAGAAAAGGCAGTTGAAAACTTGGTGCCTATACTTGTTAATTTAAGGACGTTTAAATTAATTAAAACCTAAATCCCTCCCGTCGCCATTGTAACTTATTCAGCTACATTACTTAGTTTAACTATACTATATCATAGTATACTAACGGAAGTCCACACTGGCTTTAAGGTCTTACAAGTGGCACTGAAGCCAAGGTGTTCAGTGCTTTTATTGAGTTTATCATGTGACTAAAATGTCGCATGATAATAGAGGCAGTACAGAAAAGAGAGCGACTGAGGCACCCTCTACTTATAGGTACATTGGACAATACTACAGACAATACAGCTAGGCTTGAACGATTTCAGGATATCGGCAATGTCAGTCCTGGTAAATTGAACCATTGAACATTTGTCCGCGATATGATCGTTTGTCAAGTGGACACGTGCAGGGAGGTGGCCGTTGTCTGTAATGGCTTTTGGAGAATTCAGAACTCGGAATATTTGCTTTATCTGCAGGTCTTGGTACAAGGTTACCATATGATTGAAGTTTCGGAATACAGAGAGTTACGGGTTTTATTTTGGTAGAAGTGGAACAGTGCCAATGGGTTCCTTTCCTGGAGAGTTTTAATCTCAAGTGAAGTTGCAAGTTCCTTTACGCATTGAGTCTTTTTTTTTTTTTTGCAATCAGAGAACAATTTGAGATTTTCTGGTGACGTGTTAGAGCGTACATTGTTTTTTTTTCTTTTCTTCTTCGACTATAACTAGTATGTTAGTGCATAGCTTTACATTTGTAGATCTCTGTAGGACCGTCGACGTGAATTACAACCCCTGAGTGGCAAGCGGCTGCATTTGTGGAGTGTTGACATTTCTATGGAGATGGTTTAATTAGAATGCCTCTTATATGTATCCGTAAATATCTCCTTTTTCTTTTGGGGCCTAGGGTGCAAGTGCTACGGCGGCTGTTTTCGTTTTGTCTTTTCACTATTGGTGATGGCCCCACGTCACACCAAGACGATATCTACCTCAGGAAAATAGCTTTATCTGTACTATATTATTATTGTTATTCTTTTGTTTTCAACTGTTGCTAAGAGATGTTGTTTTCGTACTGTGAAGTCAAGCATGTAGGAATACGATGTTTGGTAGAGGCTGTCTCCTGCGCGCGCAGTGTAGGCTAGTCGGCACGGTGCAACAAGCGTTCCGAGTCGTCAGGATTTTTAGGAGTAAAGATGTGTGTATGTGCAACCAAGGAAAACACCAATTAATAAGTAAGCGTGGGTGCTGGCGCAGTGGATACGTTCACGGTTTACCGTTAAGGCAAGAGTTTTGCATTGGCAGCCCACTGCAGGCACTGGTGTGGTGGGTTGTTTTAGGTTGCAAAAGAAAGAGCAATGGCAGGCTCCCCTTCGGGCCTCCCCATTATGTGTTCGGCCAGCAGCTGCGCAAAAATTTAATGGAACCGAGTTCCCCGCTCGGACCAGCCAATTTGTGCGGTTTGACATAAGTATTGTGAGTGCTGGTAGCTTGTGCGGTTTTTGAGGGGTCAGCTTTAGAAGGAGGGGAGAAATGTAAGAGTGTGCGAGTGCGCTCGCCTGGTTTAGCAAGTTTGCATCGGAGCTTAAGTGCACCGTGCCGATAGGCATTTTCAAAGCTAGAGGGGAGCGTTTAGGAATAAGAGAGAGAGCGCGCGAGGCAGGCGAAAATAACAAGTGTCTGTGTATGAGCTTTGCAAAAGAGTTATTAAACCAGTTTATATCAGCAAGAAGCTGCGTGATCACTGTTATCATCATTGTTGCACCATGCAGGCAGATAATCGTGACACAGTCACAATATCCATGGATGAAAGATGAACTGTAGTGCTTCTCGTAAGTGTTACAAATGAGTAAGCAATGTAAACAGCATCATTTTTGGCCTGATGTAGATCCAAGAAATAATTGAAAATTCAAAGATTGATAATTTAAATTAGCTTTACAAGCTACTTTGGCGCTGCTATAAGGCCTAACGGTTTGGATTTTTTAACACCACTAGAAAAATAAGATTGAGGGCTGCTTTTATATTTCTTTGCTTGTGGAAAAGATGAGTTTGAATGCCTGCCTGTTAGTCAAACCAGTTGTAATTAATGCATACTTTTATCGATAAATTCACTAACCGGTGAGGCCAGTTTCCTTTACACAACAAATGGACAGTATAACCAAACGAGCCTACCGTATACTCGCCGTCATAAGAAATGCCATCACCGTTCTGGAGCCACAAACTTCCTGTTTCACCAGTCTCTTGTTCACAGCATCCTCACACAAGGAAGCTCTGCTGATGGATCTGACTCAAATCTAACTGACAAGCTAGAGAGGCTCCAAAGACAATCATCAAGCAAGTCCATAGCAGTCAATACCTCTTCTAAGTGACTAAGATCTCTAGCTGCTTACCATTGCGTATCACTGGTGTATGTGGGAGACTCCAAGTCCCAAGAACTTTCTCTCCCCTTTTACGTATGCGGTTTAGAACTAGCACCATAGGTTGTTGCCACCGTACCGAATCTGAACTCTTTGTAGACTAAAGTTCCAATACAAGCACTGGTTCTGCACTCCCACCCTGTGTCATAAACCCTCGGCTTCTTGCTGGCATTTTGTTAATGTTAATATTTTATAATGTTTATAATTTTACTGTATGGAATTGTTAGTTGTTACAAGTTATGTGTGGTTTTTCTTTCGCAGATACGTGTTGCAGTTAGATCGAGGGCAAATTTTTTGGAATATGTCTGACCCAGGCTGGGCTAAAACTGCTTGGAGCAGCTTCTTTGCCCCATGGTGTGTTGGGGCAACTGTTTTCATTCATCAAATGCCACAGTTTGATGCAGAATTAACATTGCAGGTACCTTATGTCAGCAGGTTAAGCCAAACATTAATGAGACATTAATGTTACCAAGAATTGATAGGGTTCGGGAGGAGAATTTGTAACTCTAAAAAGTGCCTATTGAAACGTGTTACATTCATTCCTATTAGTTCCGTACGAATTTTCAGAGGGGGCCATACGTTCCATCTGGTAATTTTTGCTCATTTTTCAGCCCAGATCTAAAGTAAACTAAATTACAACTAAGCTAAACTAAATAATAATTAAATACAAGCTAGTTTCTCTTAGTTTATTTAATTTTAGCTGAAAACTGGGTAGAAATTCCCACATAAAACTCATGGCGCCCTGTATAAACTTAAATTGAATTAATAGGAATGAATCGAAGACGTTTCAGGAGGGGGTGGGGTCTTGGTTACAAATTTTCTTCCCCAACCCTATAAATTCTTGATGTTACAGGATGTAACCGATTGAATGGCCCAGGGTCCTACAGTTTCCTTGTAATATCTCCAACTGAATTGAAATATGTGTGAGCTTATAGAGTTGTCAGGGGCCATTTGCACGTGAGAGTTTGGTTGAACTTGTCATGTTCGTTCAAGGTCATAACATTTTAAAGTTTTTACTCGAGCTTTGTAAACTGCTGGTGTAAATTTGAACGATGAAGTTAATTATTAAACGCAGTAAAAATGGTTCTGACTTTTTACTCGAGCTTCATATGCCACCAGGGTGCGAAATTAGTAAAGCACCACCAAAAAATACCGGTAATTTTTTTGGAGGTTGGCCTTCATATGTGTTAAAATATTTTGGGCAAAAATGTTTTTTATCGACTATGTCTTCTCTACAACAGTCATAAACCAAAAACAGATTCAAAATTGGCACATCACTAACAGAGATTGATGTTGATGCTGGGATTACATATAGTGGCGAAGTCGTTGTGACATCACCGTTTTGAGGCTATCCCCAAGCTATTCTACGCACCAAAGTTACTCGTTTTCCCTCCACAACACGGGGAATTAGCCCAAACTACCGCGCTGCTGGCATTCGTGAATTGATTATCTTGTTAAAAAAAATGTGACTGAATATGTTGGTTCAGGGTGATACCCTGCAACAAACGAAACAGCGATCATAAATTTTAAACAGTTAGTATTCTTAACCCTAATGTCGCTAAGTTTACTCTCAACCGGATTGGCCACATACAGATTAGTTAAAGACACGTGCTCTCTCAATATTTACGAATATCCCAAGCATAAGAAGATTTTTTAAATCATTTACGTAGGTTTTAGTACGATCATGTTCAAGAATTCGAAAAGATATGTACGCTCAATCTCAAAACAGAGTACTCTACCCGTATTCTGCAAATTTTTCACAGTTCATTGTAAGTAGATGGAACACATTTCAACTGCCTTCGTCAAGCATTGTACTCGTTTTTCTCCCGTGGCTCACAACATGGCACGCCCTTGGTTATGCAGGAGAAACAAGAAAAGGAGTGAGAAATCGAATAAAGCAACATATGGCTGACACCCGGAGCAAGAGGGAAGAAAACGGCATGGTAGTGTGCCACTTGAGCACTCAACATAAGATAGACTGGGAAGGCACCACAACTTTTGTTAAGTCTAATACAAAGAGAGACAGACATCTAAGAGGGTTTGAATCGTTGACAATACAAACTTCTCTGAACAACAATGAACAACTAATGAACAGTCAAGCATCTTTCAAATTCAATCATCAAACACATGTGCGTGAAGACCCAAGCGACTGCCTTGTGCACAAATGGAAGGAGGCCGAGAAATCCAGGAGGCTACGATCGCTGAATTCAAAACCAACCATGTGCCATGTTGTGAGCCAAGGGAGAAAATGAGTACAACGCCTGATGAAGACAGTTAGCGCATGTTTCATCTACTTACAAAGAACTGTCGAAAATGTGCGGAATACGGGTAGAGTATTCTGTTTGTTTTGAGATTGAGCGTATATATTTTTTCGAATTCTTGAATGTGATCGTGCAATGAACTTTGATTGTAATTTTCGGAACTTTCGTATTTTTAATAAGGCTTTAGTACATGTTGTACACCCCAATATTCCAAAGAATTGTGCATTCTTTGATTGGAATATGCCACTTTGCATGTGGGTACCTTAGGTTATACAATGTTTTTTCAGAAGGGAAGCTACCATGAATTCCATGCATAACACCAAACTGGTCACCAATTTTTGATGTGAAGTAAAAATTGTCTTGTTCATGGGGTCCAAGTCGACTAAGCTGGAGGTGCTGAGAACAATGATTTGCATAAAAAACTTTGAAATATCATTTCTTGGGCCCATTTTACGCTTCAGTTTCGAAAGTTGCCACTTTTTCCCCCATATTTCCGAGTTCACTATCGTGGATAGTCTTTCAGAGGACCCCTAGCAGGTACTGTGTTTGTTGTGAACGAAGACACGGAGACAGTTTTTTAACGTACTGATCACACGTTCTTTACTTTGCGGTTGGTAGGCAGAAATCTTACGTAGTTCAATGCCAGACTTCTCTGCCAAGACTTAAAAAATGCGAAATAAAAGCATGGACGATTGACTGAGATCGGAACCAGCGGTGGCCCGCTGATATTGCCGTGCAGAATCTTATCGGAATACACCACACCCACTTTGTGAAATAGTCCACAATCGAGAGCACATACTTGTTCCAACGAAATCAGTTCCATTGTCACTCAGTGGTGCTGTTGAGATAACAGGAAGCATAGCACCTTTCTTGCGCTGCTGTGAAGACTTTGCGACCTGACAAGCATGACACGAGCGCATATACTTTTTAGTGTCTCTAAATAATCCAGGCCAGAAGGCTACTACGCGCAGTCTGTCCAACGACTTGTGAACACCAAGACGATCAGACTCGGGTAGATCAAGCTGATCATATAACATGGTAAGACGAAACGAAGCAGGAATTTAGGCATGAGTTGACCAGTCACTCTTCCATGGTTGGCAGTCCTGTCAAAGTAGTACACCTACTCCTCATGAATGGTGAAGTTCTCAACGATGTAGGCTATTTTCTTGGCTGTGGGATGACCCTTGACAGACTTCAATGAAGACCGCAATTTGTAGGTCCTGATGATTGAAGGATCTTCTTGTTCAGCCTGGCGTTGCTGCTCCTCTGGTGGAGCAAGGTGGCCTGATGGTTAGCATGACCGTCTTGTGTGCCAGAGGTCCCGGGTTGAGTCCAGCCTTAGCCACCCCTGTGACGTCTCGTGCTTATGTCGATTGTTGCATGTAAAAGAACCTGTGAATTTGCGATGGGGTTTACGTAACAAAATTGTCCCTCTCTCCTTCTGGCGCCATGGCTACAGCTGGGAGCGCGTCAAAAGCTAAGCTTGTTACTCTGAAGCGGAACCCGAGGTTGCATTCTTATCTGGAAAAGGGTTCTTATCTCATGACAGTGCATCCGCTACGACGTTTGCTGTTCCGGGGCGGTGGATGACATCATAATTGAACATCTGTAACTTCAAAGCCCCTCGTGCTGTCTTGCCGGTGTTCTTCACATTCCTCAAAGCCCACTTCAACGCTTGACAGTCTGTAATTGACTTAAACTTTGTGCCTTCCAGGTAATGTCTTCAACGTTTCACTACTGACACGATTGCAAAAATGCAAATCCTTCTCAAAAGTGCAGAACGTTGATTCTCGCTCGCTGAGTGCACGGTTCCAGAACTCCACAATCCTTGTCTTCCCATTCTTGACCGGAGACAAAATCACTCTAATGCCTACATCCAACGCATCCGATTCTACTTGGAAAGGCAAAATAGTCTGGTAGCTGAAAGCGAAAGATCAGCAACCACCATTAACAGTGGCTTATTGTCAACATTACGAAGAATCAAGAAGAATAACACTGTTCCACCATCAGGAAATTTCA
>JAHWFP010135796.1:0-23247 GCA_023313725.1 Lithobius niger | reverse complement strand
ACACAAATTTCTGAAAATAATTAGAAAATCTTAAGAACTTCTGCAAAGCCTTCGGTGTTGTAGGGCGAGGGTACTGCTTGATGGCTGCACTGTGCTGACCCTGAAGATGTACTCCCTTTGCACTGATGGTGACTCCCAGCACCTTCATATTGGCAGGCCCCGCCGTTACCAATCCTTCTGTTCACCTTAACGCAGCACAACGGAATCATCATCTTTGGAAGAGGAGAGCCACTAGAATTAGGTATAGATCTCCCACCGCCCTGCCCGGGTCGGGGGGGGGGGGGGGGGTTACGTATTTCAAGCCCTTTGGTGATGGTGCAACAAATGTACGGAATTTTGATACCTACCCCCACTCGGAATATTTGGCAGCTGAAGTTAAAATGGATTTCTTCACTGCTCTTCCTTCCAAAGAAAGCAGAAATCCCAACCCACATGTTGTTTGACAACGACAAATGCCTTCGTTTAGGCCTACGTGCCGCTTCCTAGGCTGACTTCTCCAACGCAGCTGTGAATGCATTACGCGAGAAGCTATCCACCAGAAGACCTGCTTTGCAACGTTCCATTTCATGAATTGAATCATCAGAGTTTTATTGAATGTTAATCTCCTGATGCACGACATAGCTCTTCAAACTGCACCGAATCTTAACGATTCAACAAAAAGCCAGTTGCCGAATCGACCTATCCACAAGACTGACACACTCTTTCGTGGACTAATCCCAACTTTGGCCCCGCATCTTGATGTATCCAAGAAACCTAAGGAAAACAAACCAAGGCCACGACAACAGCTTTACAATAAGCCCTTCAAGAACTTTCCACCCTAAACAGAAATAACTGGCCTAAACCGAAATCTCAACCTAACCCCAACGGCAATCATGGTTGCCGCCCTGAAAGCAACCAGTCCTTTCGTTCCAAGCCGTTCAACAAAACGAAAGGCTAAATTGCAGAAGCACCACACCTGATAGATGCTGCCGCTATTCTTCTCCGGGAGGGAAAATCAGATCTCGTAAAGAGCAATGACGCCGCTCGACCACCCAATTTTCCAGTGGAAGCACGCCTCCGACAATTTCTCCCCACCTGGAAAAATCTAACATCCATCCGTCAAATACTCTCCATCATTCAAGACGGATTTTGCTCAACGTTCACCACCAAACCGCTTCTTGCTCCACGCCATCTTGGCATTTCACCCCTCGCCACAACCTGAAGTTAGGCCTTTATTCCGGACCAAAGTTCAGGACCTTCCGACGAAAGGCACAATAAAGGAATGTCACCAGCTATGGGGATCAGGGTTTTACAGCTTTCTACGACCAAAGAAATCCGGAGGAGACAAGTTAATTTTCAATCTCAAACCATTCAAACAAATTCATGGCAAATATCATTTCAAGATGGAAACTCTAGAATCAATCCGTTTATCCCTGAAAAAGGACGACTGGACATTCTCCATAGATCTATAAGATGCTTACGTACATGTACCTTTTCACGCATCAGTCCAACACCTCTTTCGTTTCATGTTCAGCCTCAACGCAGCACCCAGAATTTTTACCCTCATACTAAAAACAATTCTGGCAAAACTGCACCAGAATCAAATAGAAGCAAATGCCTATCTGGACGACTGGTTACTAAACAACCAAGACCCAACACAGTTAGCCTCTCACCGAGACACAACGATCGACCTTCTTGCAAACAGCTTGGATTAGGAGTGAACTTAAAGGAGTCAAGACTCGGCCCAGCACAGAATTTTATCTTTTTAGGAGTCTCCTTCAAGCTAAAATCTGCAACAGTGATGACATCACCAGTCAGAATAGAAGATTTCATGCTTCACTCATGTCACTTCCATCAATAGTGACTCAGCAAAATGGACTCCAGGGCAAATCTTGTCCCCTACGGAAGATGGATGCCCAGACCATTTCACCACCACCATATAGACACCTGGGGAAACCAACCGGATCATCTGGACCTAAGACTTTCAAAAGACTCGAGCTTTCCAATGGAAACACTACTCTGGTGGTCAGACATCCAAACTGTCTCAGTCTGTTCCACTCCACGAACTCGTGCCAGACCTCCTGTTACTGACCGGCACCTTTCAGGAATGGGGAGCGCACATAGCCGAGCACAAGACATCCGGACTTTAGTCACAACAGGATCAAGACCACATCAACATTCTGGAACTGAAAGTTGTAGGTCAAGGCCCTCCACGACTTTCAGCACCTAGTCAAAGGGAAGATCGTTCAAGTCCAAGCAAACAACACAACAGCAGTAGCCTATATTCGGAAAGAGGGAGGAATGAGGTCTCGCTAGCTCCACAAAGTAACCTTCTCAATATTCCATATCTGCATAAAGCTCAACACTGTTATCGTACCACTCCACATCACTGGCAACCGAAATGTGATTGCAGACTCTATCTCTCGCCGAATGCTTCCAACATGAGAATGGACTCTCAAGAAATCCATCTGCGAATATCTCTTCACATTTGGGGCACCCCAATGATCGACCTATTTGCCACAAACACAATGCCAGACTACCCCACTTCATCAGTCCAATCCCGGACGAGCAAGCCATAGCAACAGATGCACTGACTTATCCACTTATCCTTGGATGAACCTCCATTCAAGCTGCTCCCTCAGGTCTAGAAAAGATAACCCTATCTCAGGGCATATTCCTACTGATCACTCCAAACTGGCTATCAGCAGCATGGATCCCTCAACTTCTGCGTGTCATAATTGAGACTCCAAGAAGTCTTCCTCTAATACCGTATCTGCTATCACCAATGAAAGGGACCTAAACCAGTGCACTAAACCTTTACGGGTGGCTACTATATTCAAACTCCTCAAAAAGGCAGGAATTCATGAAGAGCAAGCAACTCGCATTACCAGTAAAGCTATTAGAGACTCGACCAACAGGATCTACGACAACCACTGGTCAAATTGGTTTCATTGGTGTAATAGAGGGAAAATTAATCCTGTCAACCCCCCTCTACCAGACCTACTGAGATTCCTCAACGACACTCGGAAAGATTAAAGGGGTTAACAATTCTTGTTTACCGGTCAGCACTAAATTCTGTCTTCAAGGTCAAGGCTGCAGGCAGTAACAACCACCTCGATGACTACTGCATCTCCTCTCTAATCAAATCATTTGAAATAGAACGATGTGCAACCCGTCACTTCTTCCGTGATTGGGACCTATCAATCGTCTTTCAATCACTGATAACACCACCTCCTCAACCAATGCAAAACTTCCACAGGAACATCCTGACTCGGAAAACTGTATTCCTAGTAGTAACCCTTGCAGCAAGCCGCGTGTGCAGTGAAATTTCAGCAAGCCACAGATCCAGCGAAATTTAAGCCTTATCAGCGGACCCAGCCTACTGTATCTTCACAGCTGACAACTCATCAGTATGTCTAATGCCAAGGACCAATTTCAGGGCAAAAACCAGAAACTCTGTGAATCATTCAAACCAATTGTCAGTGCGGCTCTATTGAAAATCACAAGCGATAAACCTGAATGTCTTCTATGTTCAGTACGAGCACTTCGTTACTACATCGCAAAGACCAACAACACTGAAATTCGCAAAGGCAGAAACCGACTTTTTCTTTTGTTCAGCAGAGGCTTTGGCGAAACCTCAGCTGGCACCATTGCACAATGGATAAACCATCCTAAGTGCATATAAAGACCAAAACGTAAATTGCGCAGACGACATCCGAGTAACGGCACACGAATTGAAGGCAATTTCCACATCGTGGTCATTCCTCAACTTCATCCCGGTTCCGGACATCCTAGCAGCAGCATCATGGCGAAACACATCCGTCTTCACCTCACTACTTCAAGGAGATGACGAAGCCATCCAATGGATTACATCGTCTGGGCTCCATCGTGGCTGCCAGATGTGTCATCCAGCCCCCTTAAACAATAGAAAACAAAAGCAAGTCCACCAACAAGACGGAAGCAAGACCCTCATCTTTAAACAAACGGCCCTTTTCAGGGACATTTTGCCAAGAGAGATCCAAATTTGACTGTTTTCATGTTTTCTGAATAAAGTGCGGAGTTTGCTAAACTTATTGGTGGAAGCCAGCTCGTAACCCTAGGGCACACGTCAAGGTAATGCCCGCCACCTAACTTTGACGAGGGCTATCTGTGAATACAAAAAAAAAATTCACAGGTTATGTATATTTTCTTACTGGCAACCAGAAACGTAATTTTGCTGGTTCCTCAGTCTGGGCCGGCTGAAAATTGTTTCTTTTGCCTAAGGACATAACCTTACATAGCCTTACCCACCCTACCTCCCCTCTTGATTCACTGCCTGATAAAAAATAATGATCTGCTGTTTGCGAGAAGGCGCTTTTATAGAGGAGGACTGTGAGGCACATGCGCAGATGGGTTACTCAACTGGCGGCTACAAGGAACCAGAAAACCTCCAGGGAAACGCAGCATTACGAGGATCGAATGCAAAAATTCACAGGTTATGGATGTTTTCCTTGGGCAAAAGAGACAATTTTCCGCCGGCCCGAGCTGAAGGGCTACCAAAATTACGTAATTCGAATGCCGGTGGTAGTGCGTTTCACCAGTGTCACTTAATAGAACAAAATCTGTCACATCTTGTCATAGTTGTGATAAGATTTCATATTTAACAAATTTATCTTCTAATTGTCTCATTGTCTCGTAATAACTAATTTCTGACCCTTGAATTTTCATTGGCCAGTCCTTGAAAAATCTTGGAAAAGTCCTGAAATTTTAAAGTACAGACGAGTACGAATCCTGTTAAAAGTGGTGCTAACATAAAAAAAAAATATGCTCTATGTTGCCAGGGAAACGGCCTTTAGGCCTATAAGGGCAAGAAGAAAGCCAGGAAAGGGGGAGAAAAGGGAAAAAAAGACAGTGACATGCACTAAAATAAAGCTAAAAAAAGGGTAAAATAGAGTGTGAAGAGCAAAAAAGAAGGCCCTAGAAAAAAAATAAAGACTACCCTTTCACCTTGCCCCTGCCCTCTCAGAGGTCTGTGCACGCTACTGTTCATGATTGATTTTTGGTGTGCAATTTTCCATCACAGCATAAGTGTTGAAACAAGAAATGTCCTCAAGCGAGACGCTGCCGAATGAGCGAGCGTAAGCGAGCGACTCGGCTAGTATTATTAATTTTTTAATTTCACCTCAAATTTCTTGTGTGAAGGGGTCTTACAATTTGTAGGCTTTCTTCTACAAGGATTGACATGGTGTAACTTGTTTTTGTGGACTTCACACATTTTTTTTTCTGAGTAAATCATTATTATTATTATTATTATTTTCTCACTCTGGCTTCATTATTGGGCCACAGAAGAAAGTACAATGACTAAAATAATATTGACTTAAGCTGGGTGTTTTCAGGTGCTTTCTAAATTTCTGTTTTTGGTTGCCTTCGAAAATCTCGATTTCCTGTTTTATATGAACTCTCTCAGGTTTCAGTGCTTCTTCCAGAGAAAAGATACGAAAGTTGGCTTCCCTGTCAGTCTTGTAGTTATTCCACTGCGCCTGCGCAGTCCTCCCTATATAAACGCTGGTGGGCATTCATTCCTCATCTTTCTTTCTCTGCGCTGCCTCGCGATGCGTTGCTCTTCCAGCTCCTCGTCCGCTTCAAGTTCCTCCGCCCTACGCCTTCTGCTGGCTGTCATCCCTCTGAACGGCCGTTCCTCTTGACTTCTACCCAAGGCGATTCATGTCTTGGTTGGAAGGCGGATCAGTACGAATTAGCGACGTTCCTCGTCCTCGGTCCCCTTCCCCACTGCGTGCAGCCTTCGTGGGGTGGACCATTTCACTGCCTACTATCGGCTTTCACCTTTCCTCCCTCCAGCATTGAATGCTGTTGTTTTATTGGAAAGTGTATGATACCCCTCCGCACCGCCTCCATCTGCGCATCCTGTTGCGCAGCCCTCCTTCCAGAATATATACTCCGACGATGCAACCAGCTCGTCCTTTTCTACTGCCGGGATCGTACGGTACGACGTACGCGCAGCCTTGGCCAGCTTATATAAGCTCCAGCGCAGTGTCCTATCGGGATCATTTCTCCTAGAGCAATCACCCATAGTGGTCATCCCGAGCTCCCCACGGGTCCACGACACCCTCCGCATACCACCGTTCTACGGAAGAACGCCTCCCTCCGCTGATCTGCTTGCAAGGTTATCCTACTTTCCGTTGTTTTTTCAACGGTTTTCTGGATACTCCGTCCGTTCCTTCAGTCGAGACCCTCCTCCGCTTTCACCGGGTTCTCCACGTCCTTCCATCATTCTTCCAGAATGTTTTCGTCTGCCGTTCCTACTCCGGAACCGCTACTACACAACACTACCTTCCGTTCTGGCTCCTACGCCTCCGTTCCTCGAACGACCATTCCACCACCCATATTGACCTCTTCCTACGGAGGTGTTCCATTTTCTTCAACACGACGATACACCACAGGACAGGCAGACGCTCCTTCAGTTCCACAGATTCAACTGGGCAACGACATCCTTCCGACGCAACTGAGTCAACGTCCGGCCCTCCGCATACCGAAGTGCTTTCAGTCCCAACCACTAGGGAGGGATGAATTGTTAAAAAATGCGTTATGTATTGTTAAAAAACGTTAAAACGCTAAAACACTGGTAACTAATATTTCGGAGCAATACAGGGGTTGGCTCCATTTTCGAAGGTTAAAAACAAAAAATAAAACAAACTCACACACTTAACAACCACCTTACCATTGTTTTAACGTTTTATGCGTCGAGCTTGAGTGTCTTTTTTAATAATAACACTAGGCAGGGGCCTATACCTCTCCGTCAACCTAACGTCTCCCAGGCACTAACCCGACGTTCCAGCCGTGTTCCCATGGCACATTACTTCCGACTCGGCCTCCAAGGCGTCTTCTTTCCCACCGCCGACCCTTCGCCTATCATCGCCTATCATTACCATTCTTCTAGGCACAGACGCTGCATCCTCCCCAGCTTTCCTTCCTCCGGGCTGCCTACATCTACCGTTCCCATTCCCGACTTTCAACAGACCCTTCTGCGACCCGGAATGGACATCCGAAGTCCAGCCACGTTCTCCTCCGGCTGTATGTTCCCATCCTGTTACCATACAAGGAATCACACCTCTGGCACCAAAACCACAACCCTCTCAACATCAAGAGTCACCCACCCGCCGGTGTTTACCTCCTCACACCATTCCTATACAAAAGACATAACCTCACCGTCTTCACCTGTCCATTCACACTGAAGTCTGGGATCATACATTCCATGATTCTCCATCCACCTCCCATCCGAAGCGGACGGAATTTGGCAGCCAGGTCGCTTCATGTTCTTCGACCATACGAACTTGCCATCACCACACTACGCATTAGATCTTTTTCTCTGCCTGCCACGCGATGCAGTTGCTCTTCTAGCCCTTCGTCCGGTTAACCATTCCTCGTCCGCTTTCCCTCCGCCCTCCGCTGTTCCTCCGCCCTCCGCCTTCCCTCGGAACGAAGGTTCCTCTTGGTCTGCCCAGGGCGGCTCGCGTCATCATTGCGTGTGCGCAGTATGCGGATCAGTTCGGATTAACGGCGTTTCTCGTCCTCGGTCCCCTTTGCCCTATTGGGTTAGAACGTTTCACTGCCTACTATCGGCTTACACCTTTCCCCTCCGGCATTGGATGCTGTTGTTTAGTTGAGGAGTATGATGTCCCTCCGCGCCATCTCCATCTGCGCATCCTACTGCGCTGCTTTCTTTTCAGATATATGCTCCGGCGCTGCGACTAGCTCGTCCTTCTTCTACCGTCGACCTGTGCAGCTCTCCTCCACGTTGCTCCCTAAAGGAGCCCACCTGCGCGGTTCAATCTACCCTTCCTCAACGTGATTTTGAACTCGGCCTTGTCCATGGAAGTGTGGCTGCGTTCCCTGCGGAACACCTTCCGCCTTCCTCCTTATGCTGTCCCTCGATCGCCTGCTCATGGGAGGAAAGGAGGGGGGGGGGGACTTGTTCCCTCTAGAAATAGCAGTCCCACGTTCCTCGCCACATTAAAATTACTGACATCCTCATCCGCCCCATCCCACGGATGGCGAAGCATCAAGAACGATCGTTCCTCACGACAAGCTATCCAAGAGCCTTAATTTTCAAAAAAAAGAAAGAAAGAAAGAAAAACTCCACAACAACGGACGTCCTCAGCATTACAGCCAACACACTGTGTGAAGGACTCTGCACCGATTCTCCGCCTAACACTACCCGCCAACTACCAACATTGTTAAGCACTACTACTGCGCAGCATCCTTGCCTCTTGGCCATTTCACTACCTACTGTCGGCCTCCGCCTCCCAACGATGCTTACTGTACTTCTTTAATAGAGGCATAATATCCCTCAAGCGGCCACCATCTGCGCATGCTCCTGCGCAGCCTCCTTTCAGATCATTTCTCCTGGGGCGATCACCACGAGTGGTCGTTCTGAGTACTCCCCACAATTCTATATTCTCATTCCGCATGCCACTGTTCCACGGATGGACGACCTCCTCCACCTTTGCTACCTTTCATCTTCCGCTCTTTCGCAAAAGACTAATGAAAACCTCATCCGTTCCTTCCGTCGAGGATGGCTCTTCTCCACCCTACCCGGGTTCACCGCGTCCCTCCACCATTCCTCCGGGATGTCTCTTGTCTCCCGTTCCTCTTCTGGATTCGCTAAACAATGCATCCCATTCCGGCTCCTACGCCCCCGTTCCCAATTTGTTGCCAGCCTCCTCCGGTACGAAACCTACGTTTTCCCTCCAAGGACCTCTCGCACCCTACGAAACGCTACACCTGCCTCTGCCTTCACCTCGAGGCCTGGAAACTTGCTGCCAAATTGACCGCCTCCGCCGGTCCGCAACTACCTCCTCTTGATCTGAACCTTTTTGCCAGCCAAACGTCCACTTTAACGGTCCGCTCTACCTTAAGAGGATGATGGTCCTTTCCTCCTCGATCTACGTCTTTCGTTCCTCATCCAAAATTACTATCCGTTCCGTCCTCCTTTGGATTTAAAACCAAAACACTACAGAACGAAGACGTACACAAGAAGGAGAATTCAAAGTGACCGGCAGTTACTTATGATCCTCCTACCGGCCGGCATTAGGGAGAACTGTGCCAAGCTATCCTGCCTCCTGCTCCTCTCATTTTCGCCACCCCTATGGCAACTCATCAGCTTAACCCTGTTCTGTTCAACTCAAATCACACGTTCCTAAAAAACCTTGCCATCACTGGCATTGTGTTGACAACACCTTTCATTCTATAGCGCTCTTGAAGATGCTCCCAAGGACCACGTCGTCCCAACCCAAGTCCCGGACATCCCTTAAGAATAAATGCGCTAGGGCACATTTGCCATCGTAATCATCTACGATCCGACCCGTTCCCATCCTCACGGACCTACCTTCAGTTTTCCTTCTGCCCTTTCCTCTGGTATATCACCAGGCCAAACAGCTGCTCCTTTTTCCAGCAGGGATACCTCGGAAAGTAACAACGCTCTGACAGTCCACCGACACACCCTCGGTTCCCCTCCAGTTCGAGTCTGCCGTTCTTTTCAGTACCAGGCTAGGTTAAGATGATTTTTTTTGTTGCCCTCCTCAGTAAAAAAAAAAAATAATAATAACAATAACTTACTATTGCAATGTGACTTCGTAGCTTCAACGATCCCTAAGAGTTCCAGTCACCTAACCTTAAGGCGGCTGTTTCTCCTTTACCCTGAAACCTGCTTGCAACCGCCTCCTCCGGTGAACTCCGCTTCCACCCAGTTCCATTCGCAACCAATGCCGCCGATGCACCTACACCAACCAGTTACACAACAAAACTTTCAAGACCTGAGGGAACCCCTGTGGTCCCTCTACTTCGGTTGCTTTCAGGTTCGTTGAGTCAAGTTGACTTCAGGGGAGCCAGTCCGTAGCCAGGGCACCCGTCACCAAGGCCCGCCTCCGGTGACGAAGGCTATTGAGTACATATAAAACAGGTAATGGAGATTTTTGAAGGCAGCCAAAACTCAATCTTTCCAGCAAGGCTATTTAAAGATGGTTTTTGTTGCCCAACCAAAAATATACATTACCTGTTTTACAAAACAGACCCGCCCTTCCTCCCCTCTCGAGTTACCTTGGTGACAACTGAGAGTATTATGGCGAGAGATGAGGAATGAATGCCCGTCGGCGTTTATATAGGGAGGACTGCGTCCGCGCAGGCGCAGTGGAATAACTACGATACTGGCAGGGAAGTCAATTTTCGTCTCTTTTCTCTGGAAGAAGCACTGAAACTTGAGAAAGTGCACATAAAACAGGTAATGTATATTTTCGGTTGGCAACAAAAACCATCTTTAACCAGCCTTGCTGGAAAGATTGAGTTTTTATAATTAGACATTTTATTTTGCAGGTTCTGCAGAAGTATCCAGTCTATGCTTTTTGTGCCCCACCCACGGTATATCGTTTATTGGTAGCACGCCCACTACCCAAGTTACCTAATCTCAAGTTTCCCTTCAGTGCAGGCGAACCTTTGGTAATTAATAATTACTAGTTAATAGCAAAATGTGACCATTACAATTTACACATTAATAAGTCCCGCAGTTTATGGCCATTAAAAAAAAAGTTGGTTCTCAGGCCATGCTGTACCAATTCTTTCATGAGAAATAAAAATGTCATGAAATTTGTCTTGGAAGGTCAAAGACATTGTAGTAAAGTAAACACGCACAATTTCAAGAAAGAAGATATTCCAACAGACAATATCTCGCAAATTTTCTATAGTCAGTTCATCGGAGATGTAAAACATAGCCGACTATCTTCTTCAGGCTGATAAACGTCAACGGAAAATCCTCGTCAACAGGCGATCGCATCACTCAAATTCATCGGTTGGCGTGGCCTCCGGTATTCATAGGGCCGTTCCACCACTTATTCCTAAGCACCTTGCTGAACTGTCCCCGTAGCAAGAATTGTATTCCTGGATTAAAGGGTCCTTGGATTTTCATCAGCACGGCCTTCTCTCGGATGTGGTGTTGAATAGCCAGGGGTTCCAAACTTTGCTAATGGGTTTCCCTGCACGAGTTTGAGACAAGCAGAGTTTCTATGTCCTCTCATTTGATGAGGTGATGCTCCCTCTGCATGTGCTGGACCGCGATGCTGTTCGTGTCCACTCCATTCCTCGTGTCAGCCATGTGCTGTTTGACCATCGCTCGGACTCCCTTCGTGGTCTCACTAATATAGATGGCATCGCAGTCCCCACAGGGTATCCTGTAGACTCCTTCCCTGGTGTTAACAATCTGTCCAAGTATTTTTTCCTTGTCAGCACTGCCCTCGTCCCTTGCTCTTCTTTTTCTTCCCTCTGGGTTTTCATGTCGTGGCCTTCCTCAGCATGTCTTTAGTCCTTGGTTTTTCTCAGGCTTGGACTGGCCATATTGCGATTGTGCCAATGACACAGGCGCCCTTTTGCTACCATATTTTCGGCGCCCCTTTGATAGTCTACTTTTTCTATTTCACGTGAAGAAAAATTAATGTTTTTTTTTTTTCGCGGGAAAGAGAAAAAAATAGTCTATCAAAGGGGCACTGAAAGTATGGTAACCAAAGTATGGGCCGAAAGTATGGTTGCCCCACCCCACGTAATTTTTCACACACTTTTTTAACTTACTGTCCCCCCACCCCAAAAAAAAAATAAAAACTCCAAAATTTCCAAAAATTGCAGTACTTGAAATAGTATATATAGGTTAAAATGTGTATTGAAGAATGTACTCCGAAGCCAGAAATGACGACAGAATGTGAAAATAAGGGAAGTTTTTTGCGCTCGACCCTGGACTTTGCTTCTGCTTGGGGGGCTTAGAGTTTCCCAAAACACCCAGACAGTTGGACGCACCATAACTTCATTGGAGTTATGGCGTCCCTTCCTGGTCATTTCATTACATGGCACAGGCGCCCTTTCCTACCCAGTGTGACTCTGGTTTTTCTTCACGAACTGGTCTGTTCCCTTGTTTCCAGTTAATGGTTAGTGCTCCTTGTACACGTCCAATGTATGATAGTGAATACAGCCGGGTACTTGTATGTCCTTGCGTCTAATTTGCTGCTGTTATGTGCACCTGCCACTTATTTATATTGTATGACCAATCAGTGTCTTGGAGATCACATGACCAATGTAATATATATTTGTGTTAGCCCCATTAAAGCTTATATATGCATTAAGCTTATTTTCTTGTGATGCCATTAAAGCTTGGTTGTTACCAACCGTCTACATTTGTTGTTTCTTTCCTAGTTAGTTAAGATAGTATGCTTAGTTAGCATGAGAAATGTGTTAGAATAAATACACATTACGAACGAGTCAAAACTGCTATTTTTTAAAATTTTCTGTACTTCGTCGCTGACTCCCTTGATGTAGGTAACACCAATACTCAGTGAGCTCTTCTCAACAGCCTCCTGGGCTCTTGTCCATTTCATTTATTCATTTCCCTCAGACTGCTCTCTCACTATCCCTCTTGCCTTCTGATCAGCTGGTCAAGGCATCCTCCCAGGTAGCCTAGCTTGAGAAACTTGTCTTTAGTGGAATAAAGATGTCGATTTGCAATGTGCATATTACTCGAGTGCTTCAGCACACAGAGGAATTCATTATGAGCTATCGCTTTCAGTTGTTGGACGGAATGTCCAGAGGAGAAGGGAATCCCGCAGCCAGTAGTGGTTGGTTTCTGATAGAGGTTGAACCAGAAATTTCCATTCTCGCCCCTGTGCAGTTTCTCCCCCTCTTACGTCTTTGTAGGTGAAACGCAGCTCTTTTCGCCAGGAGTTCAAATATTTCGGATGACTTGCCTCTTATAGATGGTACAGTAATGACATCAGTGAGCCTCCTCCACTATTTTAGGTTTGGGAAGGAATTCTTGGCGAAGGTGTCACGATGGTGGCGCACCATTTCGGCAAGGATGGAAGAACTAGAGTACCCCATGCGGGCACCACTAGTTTGCAAAAAGGTGCATCCGTCATACTCAACATAGATATGAAAGCCAGTAGAACCTTCACGATTCCTCGGTCAGTCTCGTACACTGAGTTTGGCACGTCACCAAGCTTTTATGCAGAAACTTCCAACATCTTCAAAATGAGCCGATATGCTAGGCTGGGGAAAAATTTTTCGATGTCAAAAGGAACAGGCACCTCATCATCATCTCACCTCACCTCTTTAATATCGTGAAGTTTGTCAGTGTGCAAAAGCTTACTTCTAGATCCGCATACTTTTTCATGATGGGGAAGGGACTGTTGTGGTCAGGATTTCAGGTTTTCCATTCTTCAGGTGTCAGACGTCCTTCGTCTACTAACCTACTAAGACTGAACAGCTCATTCATCGGTCGGTTGTCTAGCTCAGGTCTGCCTCCATTGATCCCTACATGCCCTCAGAGCCTATCTCTTCCAGCACTTTCATATAAAGTTCATTTTTATCCACTACTGCGGTAAGGTTCGCCTTGTCGGCTCGGCAGATGGAGATGTCCTTCCTCCCCCTTCAACCAGGGAGGCTTTGACAGGCACACTTGCTGAGTTTTAGCCTAGTACAGGGGTCCCAGGAGTAATCTTCCAGAAGCACCTGAACATCAGCAATTAGGTTAGCACGAGCATGTTTGTTAGAATTGGCCATCACTGAGACAAATTTCTGGTTAAGGTCCAGCACTCGATTCTCAGCACCAGTAAGCTTCATTTTCGACAAATTTGCAACATGTGGTCCAATTTCACAGGAACACCATCACTTTCCACAATGCCATCACTTCCCAGACCCCTCTCATACGAAATCCTGTGACCTCCCAAGTTTTTCTAGCTTTCCAAAGTGGCGTTGCATCATCCTTCGGCGCACACCTCCTTAAACATGGCCAACGTAATTTTTCAACTTTTCAGCATACCCGCAGACAGTTTTCCTTCTAAAAAAAAATAGTGGTTTGACTCGTTACTGAAGAAAAACCTAGGACTGAAAGATATGCTGTGGATGGCCAAGACGTATGAGAATCCAGAGGAAGAAAATGAAGAGCACGGTGTGAGGGAAGTGCTCACGAGAAAAAATAGTTAACGCCAGAGAAGGAGTCTACAGGATACCCTGTGGGGACTGCGACACCGTGTATATTGGTGAGACCACTAAGGGAGTCCGAGCGAGGATCAAACAGCACATGGCTGACACGAAGACTGGCGCAGCCACAAGCGGCATCACAGTCCACCACATGCAGAGGCAGCTTGACATCAAATGGGAGGACACAAAAACTCGGCTTGTCTTAAACTCGTGCAGGGATACCCATTTGCAAAGTTTGGAACCCCTGGCTATTCAGCACCACATCCGAGAGAAGGCCGTGCTGATTAATATCCAGGGACCCTCTAATCCAGGAATACAATTCTTGCTACGAGGCAATTCAGCAAGGTGCTTAGAAACAAGTGGTGCAATGGCCCTATTAATACTGGAGGCCATGCCAACCGCCGAATTTGAGTGACCCGATCGTCTGCTTGACGAGGATTTTCCGTTGACATTTGTGAGCCTGAAGAGCTGGGTTTTATATCTCCGATGAACTGACTATTGAAACTTTGCTAGATATTGTCCTGTTGGAACATCTTCTTACTTGAAATTGTTCGTGTTTACTTTACTATGAGGAGAAATAAAAAAAAATGGAGTGGTAAAAATAGAAGTTAACGATCAGAAATGGTCGTTATTGTGTCCGCGGCCTATCTTGAGTTCGCCCCAGAACGACACAGATAATCAATTGTATGTTTTTGGTAGCAGAGGGCCTTGTTGGTATCCAAGATGGTTACAAAAACAATGGCGGTCGTCGATTAATACCGCCTGCTCCAGGAAAACGTAGCCGCTTATAAAATATCAGCAGGACTCAAGATAAACCGCGCACACAATAGTGAAGCATGGAAATATAAAATTGCTCTACTTGTCATTAAATAATTTTATCGGTACGTGGTAAGCAGAATTATGAGGTAGTGATCTTTATTTCATCCAAAATAAAAATAATTCCCTTGAAAAAGGCCCGACAACCAACATTCATTTTTTATAGCCGTCGAAAATGTGCATTACCTTTTTATAGCAGTTTCCCCTCTTTTAAGCAGTATTCCCCTAGAAGTTTTAGAATTCTCTTCCCTGCCAGGCTCGTATGGTACAGGGCATGCGCGGGCTTGGGCCAGCTTATATAAGCTCCAGCGCAGCGTCTTGTCGGCATCATTTCTCTTATGGCGATCACAACGCGTGGTCGTTCTACTTGAGTTTCCCCAATCGACGTTCCGCCTCAGGATTCCCGTTCCACATTCCGTCAGTCCGCGGATGGAGAGTTCCTCCGTTCCTACATCTGCTGCGGTCATTCCGCTTCCCGTTGATTCCCCGGAACCAATGGGCGATCCACCAGTCCTTCCATCCGTGGACTGGGTGTACCACGTGGTGAGTCCATTCCTCTAGGACCTCTTCCGTCCTCTTCGGCTCCTCTTCTAGGACTAACGAAACAGAGTACCTCTGTCAGAGACGTCCATTCCGCCTTCCGCCTTTTCTTCACAACCAACGACTGTTCCACCTGTCCTCTCTAACACGAACATTTCCTCTTTGCCCGTTTCGGCTACCACATGTCCAACGTCTGCCAACTTTTGGACCTTTTACTTGTCCAGTTCGGATGCCGCTACCACTCGTATGCAGCCGTCCTTTCCTGAACCTACACTGGTCTCCACAAGGAACATCCCTCATTCTGGGTTACTTTCTAGTCCATCGAACCTATGATTCCCTGTCTGCCTTACATCTCACAGGCACCAGCCCGACGTTCCGGTCGTGTTCCTATGACACGTACAGTATGGGACATTAAATTTTACCCACCTAAAAAGATGGCTTTGCTGTAGTGCCCTTTTATGCAGTGTTTTCTCCTGTCAAGGAATTGCATTGTTGGCCATTCATTGTTTCGTTTATGGTGGAGGGCTTTGTTAATAATCGCTGCCTACCAACCTATGACATCAAATCACAAGAATGATTTTTCTTTGAATCTGAACTCTTTGAGGTAAAGAAGCAAACCTCGTCATTTCATCCGTGAACTATAGTGAAGACGGGAGTTTGTTTAATTAGTTTATCAACTAATTGTAAAGCCCGGCATGAATACGAGCTAATCTAGAAGTCTACTACGTTCGTGGAGAAGCGAATGTGTGTTAGTCTCTTCCCGCGTACATCATGAATCCCACAAAATCCTCGCACTCCCCTCTTCTCCCCTCCTCTTCCCCACCTATTAAATAGGTCTGCATCCGAATTTATTTCATTTTGGATGTTTAGTAGGTTAAAAAAATTATGATTATGCATAATGGAGAGCCAAGCTAAAACCAAAGAATTTAGGAGAATGAAGAGAAATGCCACTGCAGATCCGAGTTCGATTCACGGCCATAATACGTGAAAATATTTTTGGCTAGATGGCCGTGCAAAGTGCTTCACTGCAGTTCCGGATGCTACGACGGGTGTTTGTTTAATTTCAGAGTATACTAGGTTTGTTTACAGAGGATGGAAACCATAACCATTGTTTTGCTTTCCAATTATTTTAAAGAAACTATTTGAAGTGAGTAGCTATTCAAAACTAAGGATTGAAGTCTGCTTGTTATCGGTAACCTACACACCTTTCAAGGTATTGCTCCCCAAAAAAATTTTCTCCCCGAAAGAGCTCAGCTTTTTCTAACTCATTTGTTGATGAACTCTCCTTGCAATGGCTAATAAAACTGAAATAGGTTAAAATTCGAAATATTAGCCAGATAATAAAGAAAACGTTTAGAAATAAGTTAATTGGAGCGAAGCTCCGCTCTAATCACACTCCAATGTAATCTTAGACCACGCATCACGCAAAAATTACAAGGAAGCCAATCCATACCACACTTTGCATGCAGTAGGACACAGGAGTCTGGACGAACAAATAAATCCGAAATCGTACAAGAGGGGGCGTAAGGCTTCGGACCACGGCCCTAAATAAAATCATCATTCCGGCCTCACCGCTATGAATTCCATACCGATGTTTGCCATGTCGGTAGAAATCGGGAACGGTAGATAAAATCCTGATAGATCGATAATAAACCAAATTGAAGATATTTTCACTTCTCGTCGACCGATTTTGACATTTGAATACACCATTGTGAAGGTTTTTTCGCCAACTTTCCAATGGTCCAAACCCCAAGCATCTGTTTCTTAATGTTTAGAAATTACAAGGTAAATTTTTTAATTTTACTGGGGGATTTGGTTCTGCTACGCTGGTAGCCTTTCCCTGGTGAAATGTCAGCACTACTTTCAAAGGCTTACCCGTTTTGGCCAAACAGCAAAGAAAGAGGATCCCGCTCAATTATATCGACAGTGGAAGTGACGACGGCCGTAGTCAAAAATGAAAAGGAAGAAGTTACTTCGTGTTAATTCCATTCACTTTTGTCAAAAGGTGTCTTTTAACCCTTTGAGAGCTGCGTTTTTTTTATATCTCCAAAAAAGTAGGGGTAACCTGGACGGGGCTCGAACTAGCAACCTGAAGGAGCTGTTAAACGTGAGGCACACGCCTCTACCAACTCGGCCACTGCCGTCTCTAGAGTCGGCTTGTTAAGGGAACCTAGTATTGTTGTCATTCGTTGGCCATCTCGCACGTAGTAAGGAATACTTCAACCTGTGCTTGTGTTTGGCCCGAGATTTTCTCGGGTTTAGCACTCAAAGGGTTAAAATTATAGCCAACCAGCTAGTATTTACTACGCATACTGCTTGCAATTTGTTGACACGCAAATTCAGTTCATTAGCACCATTAAATAAACCAAATAAATCACTAGATAACGACAGGCTTAATGATAACTGTTGCTTTGTTGATAGCTTCACTGATTCGAACAGAAGTTTATAAATGCATACCATGTCCATGTAGTCATTGTCGCTTCCTTTTCCATTCGTTGTAACATGGTCTTCACGGAAAGAAGCCGTGGGTTTCGTTTCTGGATTCCAGGCCAATTGATTCAGTACAGATCTTATTTCACAAAAGCAACTGTAAAAGGAGTCAACTTTCCGGCACACACGTGAACTAGTATTGAAACCACTACCATAATAAGGTCACTGGAGGACTGGGGCACAATTTTTTACATACTGAGGCCCTTCCCGGTTGACACACCAGAGTAAAACTTTAAATTGAGTCTAATTAATCCCCCTACTACATAATATAATATCCGGCAAAAAGTCACCCAAATGTTTAATTAACCAAATTACCCAACACATTCATAGTTGCCTGTGGCTGTGCTGTACAGTTTTGAGTCTTGCTTAAACTGTATACAGTCTCTTTTCAGGTAAAGGCATTCTTGGCTTCTTGCTACACTGTACAGCTGCATTACGTTTTCAGCGGTGAGATTTCGATATTAATCAGTGAGCCTCAACAGCCATTTTGCCAATTTTATAACCTAATCGTCGTGGCTTTATTACTTCCCTCATTGAGGTGTGGCGAGGTGAGGACCTGGGTAATCTTCTCCCTTTTTACTAACGGCCTTGGTTGAGCCAGGAGGGGTAGCACGCAATTTCTGCTCCAGTCGGCCTTGGCTTGAAAAAGCCATCGCCTTGTCCGCAACTGCGGAGTTACACATGCCTGGACTAATCTTAGCCCAAGTAATATTTTTAATTATTAGGCTAACACAGCGTATTTTTAACGTGGGTTGTCTTTGAAAATAGTTACGACTAGCCATTCCACAGTCGGCCGCATTTCGTAGCAACTCGCAATGATAATCACTCCTTTATATCGCTCCAGTCAATATATTGTGGCAGCATCCAACGGCAGGAGCGTTGCGTGTGTTTGACCGTCCACTTTGATCCATCATATTTCCGATGCTGTGCCTCGCTTATTGCTTCGGTAAAGTCTTCCCCACTAATATATATATATATATATACATCCGTGAAGACTCGTAGGGCTGGCGTGTTGGTTAAATTTGTCAACGAATATCTTGCACTATTAATTGGAAAACCTGACGCGTGTGTATTTAGGTGTCGTTTTATGTGTCTATTCTTTTCGTGTAACAGATTAATTTCATGAATATTTTATGTTTAGGTATTTCCTACTTTAGAGAAATGCCGTGCCCAATTTTATTGATTTACAAATTTAAGAGAATAGAATGATTGTGGGTAATTTTAAATGAATTGCGTAGTTCTTTCAGAAGTTACGAGGACACAGTTCGACACATGCTTAAGACGGGAAGCTCCTTTCTGTTTCGCCCCGCAAATCAATTTAAATTTAAATCCACAAATAGGGCATCGAACGATTGTGGGTAATTTTAAATGAATTGTATAATTCTTTCAGTAGTTATCGTGGGCACAGTCCGACATATGTTTAAGACAAGAAGCTCCTTTCTGCTTCGCGCCACAAGTCAATAATAAAAAAAAGAAACAGCAATAGCAATGCACGCGCTATATTTTCACTGGCTACTTGCTCTTTGTGATGAACCGTGAATGTAACAATGAAGTAGCATCAGCTCACCAACTTGTTGGAGCCATAAACAATAGTTCACTGCAAATGTAAGCTATTGTTGCACCAGAAACAGTTAGGCGATGAGATGCAAACTGCTGCGCCTTTAGAAGTGGGTGAAATTTAATGTCCGATACTGTACCTTTCTCTACCGACAGCCCCGTCAACCTCCGTTTGCAGTATTTTCTGCTCTTCTATCCCATTTCCCGTCCGGCAGTCACAGGGGAGCGTTCCGTAGATTTGGCTTAACCGCCATTCCTCACGTACCGGTTCCACCTTCCGCTTCTGTTCCTTCAACATCTGGTTTTCCTATACCCATGGCTCGACGCCGCCTACACCGATCCTTCCATCACCAACCACTACCGTTCCTCTCGGTACGACTGTTGCCTCTTCACCAGCTTTCATTCCATCAGAATCATTACGTTTACCTGTCCCGTTTCTGACCTTCCGACGTCCAATTTGTGTCCCAGACTATCATTCCCGTGTTCCGCTACACAGCACAGATCCTGGTCCTCCGTCTCCTAAGGCTGTCTTCCTTGAACTTGTCTGCGACGAAGATCTTCCTTACGACGTCCACTACACTGTCCTAGGAGCCACATCCCCAGACTTCCTTCTTTTGTTGCCTTGTTCTCCGCCAGTTCTGCGTTCCCGTTCCATTACCATTCCAAGCATTACTCCTCTCATTCCTCACCACCCTTCGTCTTCAGCTACAAACTCTACATTACCATCAGTGACGGCATCAGCACACGACGGAAGCGCCATCACCATCCGTCGTGTGCTGATGCCGTCACTCCTCCTTTCCACAATTCACCTGTGGTTCCGTCTTCCCCGTCCTACACCCTGTTTCCCGTCACCAGCCCAACGGAAGGGACTGTAAATTGTGGCTAACACTTTCCACCTTTCTTGATTCCGTTACTATCCAATCAGCAAAAAAGAAAAAAGAGAATAGAGCAGGAATACAACAACTGTGAACACATTGGCAGTTACCTCTGGATCCGTTAAAGACCAAACGGTCCTCCAAACCTCACAACTCCACCACGCTACGTTCCATACAGGATCATTTTCAAAAAAAAAACAAGGAGAGCGAAAAGACAAAAAATAAGGAGACGGAACAGGGCACCACAACATTCAATCCTTCTTTAGGACCATCGGTTCCCCGAAAACGCATACCGTTCCTCTTCCAAGAGAATTAACATTCTCACGAGATGATCCTTCACGGAACGACCTGCTGACACCACTCCTTTCAGCACTACGTCCTGCGTTCCCTTCGACAAGCGTCCACGTTCTGCTTTTACTATCGCCTACGATTGCCAGGGGGCGCCACCAGCTACGGAATAACCGCTCCCTCCATATTCAAACTTCCCGCATCCAGACAACCGCCGCCACATCATGGCCGACTCTTTGTCATCCGAGGGATCGGTTCCCGACCAGGAAGATCAATCCGTTCCACAGCAACTTTCAACTCCAAATGTGCCTTCACCTACACCATGTCGATGCCCAGGCTTCACAGGGACAAGCAAGAAGCCACACTTTGACCCTCACCCAAGTTGCCAAAACCATAGATCCTACGATGGTCTCTCAAAAAAGTGAAGAATTTGTGTCTCCATATCACCACAGAAATGGATTGTCATTCGGAAAAAACAACTCCTTTCCAAGCAACGTGCGGAACGAGCACGCCGTCAACGAGCCGCTGCCGCCAACGTTCCTCAAACAGACGCACCAACAAAACCTCCCTCGTCGGTGAAGGTTTCTCCACAGAAAAAGGCTCCAAAACGTGTTTTGTTTTCCAATGATTGTTCTCCACGTTCCCCAAAAAACCCGAACCTTCCATCCACAGATGCCATCCCAGCAATAGCCGGAACTTCTGAACAGAAGCTTCTGAAATCCCCGCTGCTAAGTCAGTTCGGATAAAAACAGCTCGCATTCCTCTTGAACCACCCAGGCGCCATGACTTGACTAACGTGATCAACATTACGAAAACGAAGTCTTCTCCACCACGTTCTTCCACCAAGGCCACCCTCGTCGCGCAAGCTGAACTACCAGTTCCACTTCCACGTTCCGGCCTAACGTCACAAGACCCTGATCCTCCTTCTGGACTTGTTCTGGTAGCCACTGTTCTGCGCGAAGCGCTTACATGTGGCATTCGCCTGTCCGCCAGAGAAGCCGAAGATCTAAACTTCAACGTGAACTTTGTTCTCATCTTTGCTGAGAAATTTGCTGAGGAATACGCAGCTCTGCGTTACGCCTTGACCGAACTTCCTTCCCTCAGACAGGCAGCTGAATCTGCCGATACGTTGTGTGCCAAAAATACTATCCTATGAGCATCAAACGAAACCTTAACCAACGAACTAGAAATCGTCAACCGATGATATTACTCAATGAGGGTAACTTATGCTCTGCTGAGAACTCATCATTCGTTACTCTCTCCAATTCCATCGTCACCACCATAGCGGGCGTACTATTGTGCCCGTTCACGGACACGCCGTCCTCACAACGCACCTACAGCAACAGCACAGCATTTTCCGTTCGTTCGTGATTTACACCAACCCTCACCTTCACCTTTGCCATCTCCATTACACGATTCTTCATCTACCGCACGACGTTCCTCATCACAATTGACCGATCTACACGTAGTTGTTACTGCCACAGAATCTGTAACTAGTTCTCCTGCCGTACCCAAAAAACCAGACGTGCCTTCGCTAATCGTTCCTACTTTACCATCCGCCACAACAGAGCCTGTTACTCAAAGAGCCGTTGAATCTTCACCTACTTCAGCATCTGTTCCTGGGCTTCTTAATCCTGCCTGTACGACATTTGCCACGGCCAGTTCTGCTGCCACTACTACCACGCACGATATTCAAGACACAGCTTCTTCTGTCCCGGCCGAACGTTCCCCTGTCTCACTCTGGCAGGAGACTACCCAATCTCCGCTTCTTTCTCACATAACAAACTACTCTGTGTGCAATATGACAATGCCCCATCGTTCGTGCCGGTTTTCCACGGGATAAACCCACACACGTCAACTGCTTCTGGGGACCTACCTTGCTCCCCATGTCGTGCCAAGGCGAAAGGGGTAGCCCTTGGTTTCAAGATAATCCCATAAAAACTTTCACGTTCCGGCCCCATAACAACCCACAGTTCTACGTTCCCTTTGGCCAGTGAGGTGTTCCCTTCGACGGTCCTCTCCTTCTTGGAGGACGGTGGAGATTGCTCCTCGCTCCACATCCTTCGTTCCTCTCGACTTACATTTCTGACCATTTCGCTCTCCATTGGACATCAAAAAAAAAAATGTAACAAAACACAAAAAGGCAAGAGAAGAATAAAGACTGAGAACAGAAACGACAGAAAGCAACATACGCCACACCTCAAGGGGTTTCAACATGCACTTACAAAGACTTTACCTTTCGCCCACTTTCGGGCCCTTCACGGCCAGAAGCCTTCGTTCCGTTCCTTCACTTGTTCACCTACTACCAGATGTTCCGTTCCTGGTGTTCTGTTCATCATCATGGCAACATCCTGAAATCATCTTTCTTCCCACAAGGTAATCTGTTTCGGTTTGAGAATCTGATTACTTACCTGGTACCTCTTTGATGTTAAGGCCCCTGCATGCGGTATACAACCAATATAATACCATGAGCAACCCGCATTTCCCAACCTCACCTATTACAACCCAAGCAACTCGTCCTTGAGTCTTGCTATCTTTCCGACATAGTCGGCACGGTGAAATTGGTTGAAGGACAGGTGTGTCTTCATCAGGAATTAAATTACCTTGGGGCGCCGGCTCGTACAGCGGGAGACTTGAACCTAGCCCTCCACCAGTTGACAAAGCTGCTATAAAAAAGGTAATGTATATTTTC
>JAHWFP010135795.1:23593-79305 GCA_023313725.1 Lithobius niger | reverse complement strand
AAACCGGATCGGTATCGGATCGTAAAGTTGGTATCGGTGCAGCCTTAGAAACTATTATGAAGCTATTTTCCCACTAAATGCTATACCTGAACAGAAGAACAGTAGAAATTAATACGGGTGCTGCGTTCAAACTGTCCACCATGGCAAGGTGTCCCGCCAGTATATCGCAACGTCAAGTCTCCTCTATCAGAAACTTGTGGCTGGCCTTCAACGTAGCCCAGGTTGAAACTTTTACCAGTCAACGATGCAGTCTGACAAGCGCCAATGTTGCTACCTTTAGTTAACAAACAAAAGCATTGATAGGTGTTAGTTGGTGGAGGACAAAAGTTTGAGTAAAGTGAACATGACTTACAAAAAAGTGCTCCCTTTAAACTCACAAACCAACTGGGCATAGTGAATAGACACAAACTTAAATTTGTTCCCCTTCGAACTCATCGACAGACTACCTGAGCAGAAAGCCAAACAGCGGAACTTTGGAGATAACCATTGATGCTTTAACTACTCGTCCACAACAGGTTCGTGGGACGAATCAGACCTTATATCCAAAACACGCTGGTCCCATTTCCTGCTCTAACAGTCACTGCGACATGTAAGTTAAGGCGAACAACCGGTAAAACAGGTCAAAGCATGTGCGGAGGTGTTGTCATTTGGTGGCAGATGATTGTGGAAGGGTAGTTGCCAGGAGTCTCCTGATATACACCAGATAGCTAGATCGGACCCGTCAGGACATGAAGACCCTGAAGACACGGATTCATGAGCACGTTCAGGGGATGGCTGCACTCCCCAAAAGGCAGCCTGAGGCATACTTGTAACATCACTGGCCTATCCCAGCTGCTGGTCATTGCAGTGGTTTTGTGCTTTATCATGGTCCTTTCCCCGATCACAGGGGTTTGCCCTTTTTTATTTATTCTTACACATTGTACCTTACTGTACAATTGTAGCAAATCAAATAAATACATACATACATGTAGAAATTTGAACCACTATCACCATATTCAAGACGGCACTACAGCACGTGGTGAGGCAGCCTGCCTCCTCTAAGCAGACACAGGACTTGCTTATGAAATGCAGCAATTATGTCAATGTTTTATAATATCAGTGTTGAATGTTTTTTTTAATTTTTTGCAGTAAAACCGTGTGATAGCAGAAAACCGATTTTTTTTCCGTCATTTTACTTTGGTTTTTGCAAAATACTCAGTCTATTATGACGCAACACCAAAAGTTCCCAGTTTTAACCAATTAGCAAGTTTTCGAAAGCTGTTAGTTGCTTTCTTCTTCAGGCTTGGACCATCATAATTCTCCTCTTGCATTTCCACCACTCCAGCTCAGGCTTGGACCATCATAATTCTCCTCTTGCATTTCCACCACTCCAGCTAACTTTTTCTTTTCACTTTCATTTTGAATGATGCTCCTCTCTTACCTCTCAGCTGGCCTTCACTGTACTGGCTGCTGAAGCTTTCATTCTCAAGAGAGCGATGTTTTTAGTGCGGTCGATGGCAAGAATTTCTGCCAGTTCATTTTCAGTTTGCTGCTCAGGTCGGGAGGTACAATTTTCACAATGTTTTTGTATGTTGGTTCTTGTTTGTATTGTTCGTTAATTTAACAGACTTCTCTTGGCAATGTTGGATTGCGATCGACTCAATGGCATGGAGGTATTCCCTTTCAGCATAGGCTTCATGTTGCGCCCGTCAACCCAATGTTTCGTCATTCGTGTTATTCTCCTGTGCCTGAAAGATGGCTTTGGAGTATTTAAGGACCGAGAGAAGTCAGTTAAACTAATGAACGTACAGGAACCATCATTCAAATGCATCGCGAAAATTGCACCTCTCGACCTGCGAAGCAAACTGGTAATGAACTGGCAAATGTTTTTACCATCAAAATGGAGTGCGTTCAAAATTAATATAGTGATCACTCATCATTACGCCTAACTTGTAGGAAGTGTCCCCATTTCTACCTTTGGAGTTTCATTTTGTATCTCAGGATTCTGGTTGACTTGTTCAGAATTACACTACACCACAACAATGAACGCGAAACTTGTCCACAAAATTTTCGGTGGAGGGCATCCACCTTCATCAGAAACTTTAGTACTAAAGGATACATCAGTTACATAGCATCAAGATTCATCTGCTTTTGAATTTGAATCTTGAATTTTACGCATCAGCATTGGCACCACTGATCTTTACGGCACATTCAAACTCAGACCTCCACTGCCATTCTAGTTTCTTAGCAAGGTGAGGCCTCACCAGCCGATCAATGTTGGGGTATGCTGGGGGTGCAAGGTTCATCAGAGGGAGATACCTAGCTTTTGGAATTGTTTGATGGCAAGGGATTCCAAACCTCGTAGATGGGCATCGTTGTGGGTCTTTGACAGGGTTCATACCCTTTTTGGCCAAAGTTTTTCAAGGTCTTTTCTTCCTTCACAGCCTGAAGCAACAAGGATTTTACATGTGGTGGTATTCCATATCAAGTCAAGTATGCACATTTTTTTTCCATGCAACTAAAGCAAACATAAAGCAATTTCAACATTTTTAAGGACCTTATCAGCTTTTCTGTATTTTTGTTAGAATAGGAGGGTTTTCAAGTCCTGGAATTTTTCTTTCCAAATTCAAGCACTATTTAGGATTTCAAGGCCTCATACGAACCCTGGTTTGAATGCAAAAGTACAGAAGTGTGCTCCCACACAATTGTGCAATTCTCGTTCTGATGATGCATTGCCGCTCCGTTTCTAGGGTCCCCCTTCTCCACTGCCTCTTTGTGTTCATCAGTTCGCTCTTCAAACCAACGGTGGGTCTCACCAATGTAAGTAGATCCACAATCTCTGCACGGCAAACAATATACAATAACATTCGGAAGAGCAAAACACTTGGGATCTGGTGGTAGGGATGGCTGCGGGGTGGCACCGACATATCGTTTAGTACTGAAACTTTGACGAAGGTGGATGCCATCCTTTATTCACCGAAAATTTAAGTGGACCACTTTCCTGTTCATTGTTGTGGTGTAGTGTAAGTTTTTCTCAATAATGTCGGTAATCACCAGTTACCGGTTTTATCTATTCTAGTTTACTAACTTTACTAATGTAAATAAATGGAAGAAACTCATCTTTAATTAAAAATGTTAGAATTTACGTATGAAAAATATTTTTTGTAATCTTTAAAAATATAGCAGTTGAATATTAGCTACTCATTACTGTCTGTAACATCCATCAGAGACCGAATGGTTTGGTTGCATGAACCAGATTAAGTTCTTGAAAACTTGTAAACAAACATTTTAATGGAGTTTGAAGCCATAAAAACGGTTAATACCCGTCTGCCTGGCCAAGCCAGCTTGTCATCGTTTTAAAAGGGTAGAATTTAATTCAGTAGATTACAAATTGAATCACAATAAGCATTTTAACGTTGTAAAGGGTATCATTATAATAGAGGGAAAACAAATGCTATTTTTACCATTCTTTCAGAGTTGCAACATTAAAACAGTTTACCATTACAAGCGATTAACGTTATTACAAGGTTTAAAAGTATAACGATTTTTTTTTTAAACTGGTAAAAGAGCAATCTTACAAAACTATAGCCCAATATTGAAAACAATCTTCGCTCAGTTTAATACTGGCGATTTTTGCAATTGGAAAGTTTTAAAACCATCACTAACTCCTTTTGCTGTACAGCTCTGAAACAAAAACTACACCGCTGCAGAAATTATTTCATTTATTGCCTTAATAAATTAATTTAGGAAACTTCCAAGCTTCCATAAAATGTGATTTTAGTATTGATTACTGAATAAAGCGTGAGCTTTCCAACAAAACAAACCCCATGGTTCTAGGTATCTTAGATCAGCCAGAACGCGCACCAGAAAAAAAACCTGCAATTGTTGCGTAACTCTTGAATTAAATGCCCTGGGGATATGAAACTTGGATTTTTTTTTTTAACTAAGTACTTGATATATGCCAAATACCATTTACCGGTAATAACTACAACTAGAGATAGTTTTTGGACCAGTGTACCACCTTAAACGAGTGGTTTTCTTTTTTTGTGGGGAAGAGGCCAGATCATATGAAATAGGTTGCCATTACCTGTGCAGTTTGTTCCCGAGATAGGCACAAGTGGTCGACACACATTGATGTAGTAAGAAAGATCATGATAAGCGTCTCTAGTATCCTGAACTCTCCAGTTGTTGTCGGAGCGAGCCAAAGATGACAAGTCAAATACATTTCCCAGACGATCAACAGCTGAGCACGATAATGGTGCTGGACTGCAAGCAATGCGTGTGTCCATTTCAAAATAGTAGTGAGATGCGTCTTTATGCGAAAACTTCATCAGATCGTTGGTTGCATCTTCCTTACACAGCAATGCCACTTGCACAACTGTGGTGAATGATCCTAAAAGATTAAAGAGATTATGTGTAATAGGAAAATATTTCAGTAACAGAGCATTCATGCAGCATTGTGCGTGAAAATGAAAGGGGAAGATGTTTGCCCATCCCATCCACATCTCCACCCCCCTATTCAAACACACACAAAAAAAAAATTTTGTTAAGAGAGAAATATTTATCCAAGTTTATTTCTTGAACCCCCATAAGTCAGCAGAAGCACCCGAATACTGTGGCACATCTAGGTTGGCCTTAATCATTTGTACCTCATTTTATTTGCTCACCGACAGACGGTTGACAAACGTTAACAAATATGGCCGACAACGGGTCATTTTGTTGCTGGGCCACACCAGCATGCGTGGAAAAAATGCCTCAAATTGGAGCCTGAACACACCACAGTAGGCGTGGACAACGTGGAGGCTTGTGACAATACTTGTAGCTGAAATAGCACAATTCTGAATCTTACCTTTGATTAACGATTGCTTATTTTGTAGTCTTTCGTGGTGGCAAAAGTGGTGAGCACTCACAATAGTACCGTAAAAATATCTGATTGAAGTACTGGTCAGCAACTGGGATAAGGATCCGGAAAAGGCCCATCAGGCCTGCTGCTCCGGTTAGTACGTGAGTGACTGCCCAGCTCTTTCAGCTTTTATGGAAGCTTTTTCGGGACATTTTCAGCCTTACCTTGATCAAGGAGTCCGGTTTTGCCCCTTCCTTTACTGGACTAAATGGGCAAAAGTCCAGTAAAGGAAGGGTCAAAACCAGGCACCTCGATCAGGGTAAGGCTGAAAACAACCCGAAAAGGCTTCCATAAAAGCTGAAAGAGCTGGGTAGTCACTCACATACTAACCGGAGCAGCAAGCCTGAAGGGCCTTTTCCGGATCCTTATCCCAGTTGCTGACCAGTACTTTAATCAGATATTTTTACGGACCCACTAAGGACCACGAAATAAGCAATCATGTACTTTATGCGAGAGGAAATAATTTAATGGTTATGCCATCTATACAATTACATTTAATGGATTAGGTATACCAGGGATGTTTCAGGAACACTTTAGCAGTTGCAGACCAAGATCTGATAATCGTTCTTCATGGAATTGGTGCGCATGCCCTCACCACTTAGCCACCAAGAAAGATGACAAAACAACAAACAAATGTACTTTACGATTGACGAAAGTCTTTCTGCTGCTGATTACACTATACAAACTCTTTCCCCCCCCCCCCCCCCAAAAAAAACAACAGTAACCACGACTAACAAAGTCTCTGCTAATTCTACAAATGCATATGTGTACATTACCCGTTTTAGAATCATAATTAGGGCTGTGGTACGTGATGAGGACTTTTCCTGCTTGAGGCATTTCTAGTTTTGCCCCACTGGATATGCCTAGGATTTGAGCATCTGCTTCAGAGGTTTTATGGCCACATGCTGTTGCTTTGGCATCATTACTGGTTTTGCACTTGTCGGATAGGGGAGCTCCGCACAATCCAATTTCGAATGACTAAGAAGAAAAATAATTATTTACTTGAAAGGGACAACTTGAAGAACAAATGTTTATTGGACACAAAAAGTTGCAGCCAGTGGCCCTAAGATAAAACAAATACCAAACTGAAAAGTTAACACTGTCTTTCTTGATCTTGCAAAAGGCCATACCATTCCTCACAACAAACTTATTCACTGCCTGGCTGTTGAAGGCATCGGGGGAAAACTTCTTACCTGAATCAGTAACATTTTGTGCGCTAGTCACCAGAGGTGCTCAAGAGCCTTTACCAGTACTTAGCGGGATTCCGCAGGGTAGTGTGTTGAGGTCCACTGTTATTTGTTATGTTCATTAGATTCCTTTCCTCCAAGTTTCAGTTGACCGCGGGATTTTTATGGACATGGACAACACTAAACTCTTAGCACATTCTAAGACACCTGAAACAGCTGAGATTCTCCAAGACAGCATTCATCACATTCCAAACATTGTATGCTACGCCGGGTTACAGCTACTTAGTTTTTACTTATCCTGAAACATTTTTAATTTTTTTTTCTTTTTCACCTAAATAAGCTCTCTTATTGCCAATTACACTGCCTGAATGTCGTGTTACCTACAGTTTCGTACTGGGTGGTGCTCCTGTTGTCGCTGGTGCATGCACCGGTACTGCCGTCTGCAGATCGTTTTCCTCCGCCCACCATTCAATCTCCTCCCATAGGAGTTCTGCCAGCTGGATGTCTTCCCACAAGTTCCGGCGCATCCACTGCAACTTCCAGAACCAGTGTACGGTCCTGGACCTCATCCACATCCCTATGAGCGCCAGCAAGGCCATAGTGTCTATTTGCCCGATGATTTGGACAAGTTTCCTTGCTATCATCTCTGCTGAGTCCTGAAGATCCTGGGGAGCATCATGGTGGAAGAAAATCCTGTCATGCGCAGGATTCACTAGAAAGAGGGACATCCGGAGGTTGCTCCCAGGAAAGTGAAATCATTTCCCGGCATAATCCTCAACTTTTCCGACTGCAATCTGTTGGAGGAGGATGGTGCTAAACAGGTTTCTCATTAACCAGTCATCCCAGTAAGCATGCAGTTTTATTTGTAGGTGACGCAGGTAACCCAGTACCCATAATAGGACTGAAGTAAAAACGTGTGGAGGCACGTACAATCTAAACAGGAGATCCTCTCTGGTACATCAAATTGTAAAAACTTGAATACCGAAAGATAGATGGGGATACGTACGTAAGCAACTTACATGTACAATGTCACCATGAACTCATCCCATAACATGGATTCTCTCACTGACGAAAAGGTCATTATCTGGAAATGCTCCTTTTGGATAAACAAGCTCAGGTGACGAAAGTTGAAGCTCAACCTGGAGCCCCCTCCCTTCTTTGGGATTACTTGCGCTGGACTGTAAAATCCCGGGGTTAACTTTACTTCTGTAATGTTCAGGAGAAGAAAGCCGAATAGCGCTTTTCTTGCAGAATCACCTGCACTTCCATGACTGCAGTGTACTGCAATGGGTCCTGGTTGTTCTCGAGCTAACAAAGGATGAGGTTCCTAAGTTTGGTACTGATGAGAAGGGTGTGTAGTACGCTTCCTTTATGACAGACAGAATGAAGACATCTGCTGTGACGGTTTTCCCACACGTGAAAATGGTGTTGCAACCTGCCCATACCAGTCGGTGAAGAGGTGCAGGCCAGAAGGTGAACCCGTCACTTTTGTGTACCCATTCATCTCAGGCTTCGTCCAAGCTTTGGCATCCGAGCTTTCCATGCTCTGGCAGAGTCGATCTCCACATCCCTTTGTCCTGAGGTTTGTAGGGTAGTCTTACGAGGACCTTGCATATGGTGAGGTTCTGTGAGAGTCTGCTATCACATTGCGGTATGTGTAGGGAAAGGAGGGACGTATTGAGTGACCGAGATGAAAAATGTATATTAACGATCACAACAAAAACACATTTTACCATCTTCGAAGAACACAAAATGGTCCTACATTTGAATTTTCGGTGATACTCCTTTCACCTTCATCAGAAGTTGTTGGAGAAAATAAATGTAAAAGTCACATCACAGCATCGATTGTCTTTTCAATGTTTAACCCTTTCGAGCCTAAGCGACGATATATCGTCGTTGCAATTCCGCTGCGTAAAAGCCTACACGACGCTATATCGTTCGGCCACTTCACCGCACTATTAAAAAAAAAATAATCCAATTGCGTACATCGGAGGTGTAATACCGATTGACTTGGGTATTTTGGAACGTATATTTTCGGTTAATTCCGATTAATATGATTTAATATCATCTTTTTATTACCTTAATCGATGTTATTGTATGCATCGTGGCCAAAATCTACGTGAAAATTGCGTTTGTTTGGTGAAAATAGCGCTTGGTTCAAACCATCGTATCTCCGGAAGGACGCAACATACAGCCGCCATCTTGGTCGCGTTCGAGAGAGGGAATTTCCAATTTTCTAGCCCGCGAAAAATGACGTCACTGCCTGTATTCCTCGAATCAAATGTGCCGTTTTAACGGACTTTGTTCAAACGTTTCGGCATCGCGAGCCATCGCGAGCGCTGATTGGTTCGCTCGCGGCACGTGACTCTTCGGCCGTTCACAAGTGACGTCAAGCGAAGCGAGTGAAGGTCGCATCCATTGGCGCTAGCAGGAGTGCGTCGCATTGTGGGCAGCCGGTCGCAATGGCTGTCCTACGCGAGTTGGTAGTGGGTTTTCGACGATCGTGAATTTTGAAGGAATAAAGCAACTTTAAACTATTTTTACCGTAATAAAATATAAAATAATGATTTCGGAAGTAATAACAGGCGTTGTGACGGAAGAATATCGAGTGGATGTTGTCATTCCGAGTACTGTAAGTTGAAACTTTCGTTACCGCTGTTTACATGGTCGAACTTCAGGATTTTTTAAATAATGAAAACGTAGGACGATGGTCCCAATTATATTTCTGGCCAATAATTTACAGTATAATTATTATCTCTGCAAATTTTTATACTCCTAGACCGCATAGTTTTTTTTTTACAATTTATTTTCGTGAGGCATGCAACTTGTTCATGGCAGCCATGTTGCGGCCTTAGGCTTTTTCAGCAGGGAAATGAAAAATGGCGTTAGGCTCGAAAGGGTTAAACTCCTGCTAGCATAGACACAACTTCTGATGAAGGTGAAAGGAGTATCACAGAAAATTCAAGTGTAGGACCATTTTGAGTTCTTCGAAGGTGGTAAAGTATGTTTTTGTTGTGATCGTTAATATGCCTTTTAAATACCACTGTGACTACCGGTTGCCAGTGTTTTCGATGAAAAATGTCCGAGGTGACATTATGGAGAGACCGTGACCAAGTGCCGCTGCCCTTCTAAAGGTAAGCTACTGGAATAGTGATGTCGATGTGGACACGGACTATGCTGTTGGCTATGTTGTGGTGAAAAAACTTGGAGACCGAGAAGGACGGCACGAATTTCCAACAAATTGATGTGGTCCACGGTGCCTGCTAGCCATGTTCCTCCGGTCACTCGGTAGCCGATGAGAGCACCCCACCCATGAAGGGAGGCATCTGTGAAAAGGTGAAGGTGGGGAGCTGGCTCATGCAGGGGAACCGTAGCCGAGTTTGGGAACGGTCATCCACCAAAGGAGTGTTGAGAACGGGAACGTTGTCGTGAAAGAACGGTGTAGCCGTAGTTCATTCGTCGATTCAAAAGTGGTGAAGGGGACGCACCATCCAGCGTCCAGGTACAAGAAGGACGAGAGAGGGTCCAGAGTACCAATTAGAGAGTTGAGGTCTTGAAGAGTAGCTCTGTTGATGCAGGAAGTCTCGAATTCGTGTTAGTATGGCAGCGATTCGGTAAGGGGACGGCATGATGGTCGCACGAAGAAGGTCGAAGTGTGCTCCAAGAAACTGGAAGGACTTGGATGAAGACAGCCAAGACTTTGGAAGATTGATGCCGAAACCTAAGCTGTGAAGAAGCTTCAACGTGAAATCCCTGTTGGAAAGCAGTTGTGTAATTTCTTGATGGGGAAAGAGCGGATAGGCATCCGTTCAGATTTGACGTTGATGAAGATAGACGAGGACTGGTTTCAGAACTGCAGTGAATTATCGTGGAGCTGCTTTGAGCCCGAAGGGAAGGCACTGGAACTCTTAAATTGTGCCGTCGTAAGTACATTGAAAGAGGTGCCGGACACTGACATGAAGAGGGATGTGAAGATATGCGTCCGCACCGCAAGCTCTATAGAAATTGTCCAGTCATTCGATAACAGCAAAGCTCGAATGGATTCCACGGTTTCCATCTGGAATTGAGGGTTGTCGATAAACTAATTTAAAGGTCGGAGATTGAAAATAAGATGGAAGTTCCATGTCTTTTTTGGGCACAGAAAAATAAGGCTGTAGACCACCGGTCTCTCTGGATTGGGAGACACAGATCGCACGCTTGGCGAGAAGGTCCGTGATTTCGGCAGCGAGTTGCACAGTTGGAGCCAGTGTCCAAGGGGGAGACCGTAAAGGAGGTGGGAGACAGGAAAGTCGGACGGAAACCGAAGAAATTATCTTAATAACAACCTGGTCTTTGGTGACCGCTTGCCAAGCTGGAAGGCAGTGTTGGAGTTGCGCCACCCCAGAAGGGATGAGCACAAATGTCAATGGTGGGGGCTTGCAACGGCGCCGGGGACCGGGGAAGGCGTGTCGATTTTATCTATCTTGAGTTGCGCTGCGACCGTGAGGCTGCCCGCGGTCTTGGAAGGAAAGGGCTGTTGATCTTGCTGAAGGGAGGAATAGCGATGATCCTCAGTGTAGACCGTAGGTTGAGCGGCCCAGCTGTCGCTGTCGCCAGGAGGGCGGGGATCGGGGTGCTTCGAACGTTGGGTAGGCTTCGGTCACGGCTTCGGTTTGCAGGTGATATCCAAATGCGGTGCTAGCTTGGGGATGAAACAGCGAAAGAGTGTATCAGACTCGTGTAGCAGCTGGTTTCGAATGGCCTTACGAGGCAACAACGTGGAGTTAAAGAGCGCTTGAGTCAGCCAGTTCATCGCATGATAGGTGGCGAAGCAGGCATTGCAGAAGACCTGGCTGATGAGTAAGGCGACGTCTCTAGTGTGGTCCGGAGGTGGGTCCATAGAAAGCTTTTTGCACAACGCATTAGCCGCAGTGTTCAGTACATTGGCCTGGGATGAAGCACGAAGACCGTGACGGAGGAGACGGTCATTGTGACGTGGGACAGAAGCGGGGACCATGACTCGACGACGATGAAAGAGGGAAGTTCCGAAGTCCATCTTCAAATTAGCCGTAAGAAATTCCGACTTTGGGTAAATATCAAAAGTGTTGCAGTTAGCGGACCCCTCTCCGATGAGCCGGAAGAAGGTCGTTTTGCGACTGGGACGAGATGGTGAAGGGTCGGTGTCGATTTTCAGAGGTGAGCCGTTCCCTAAGAGGGAACCTTCAGTCCAAAGAAGCATAGTAAGAAAAGTGGTCGATTGTTCCAGGACCGGTTGCTGACATGGAAGCCAGTCACACAGACCAAATCCAAAACCTGTAGACAGGCCCCTATTCTTGCTTGGCTCGGGTGCGTCTGCAGAAGGCTTATACAAAAAGCAATCCGGAATTACATTTTCAACGGTCTTGACAAGTAAGGGAAGGGAGATCTCGGATGGGTCCAGGTCATCGGGAAAAATATTTTCGAAGTGTGATACGATGGCGGTTCACCAGAGGCGACCGAGACCAGAGTCTTCAGATTCCGAAGGGAGAGGAGGAAGAGCCCGAGGGACCAGTCGAAACACAATTGTTGTCTGGAAGGGACCAGCTTTCTCTCGAGTGAGCCTAGGCTTCTTAACTGTTGAAGCAACCTAAGTATCAGTGTCCCCAGAGGGGGCGATTGGCTGCTTGCGGTTGAAAGAGCGAAGAGCTGTATCCATGAGAGCGTGCACAGTTTCTTTGGGCATGGAACCATCATGTTGCACTAGAAGCTGAAGAAGCTCGAGAAGAACGAGAGAGAGGTCCAGAGGACCATCGGAATGGCGAAGCTCGCCGAGCCTTGACTTGAAGCTCGAAACGGCAATACCATTCCTTAGCGTGAAGTGGGGACGTGATGACCATGTCTTGGGAGCGACTGACCGGTGTGGTGGGAACCACAGGTGAAGGGTCCGCACTGGGGACCATAGACCGCAGAGTCCCGGGTTCTGGGGAGAAGCTGCTGAAATAGTAGAAAACGCTGGTAGCGGTGGGTCGACTAAAGAGACCTCTGGGATCGAGACCCCAGGGGGGGAGGGGGGATTCCTGTGGCGTACTCTTGGCTCGTCGCATGGCGACCGCAGACAAAGAACGAACAGCAGGTCTACGTGGTCGGAGGCTGGAGAAGAAAAGATGGAACTACGGCCACCGTCTCAGCTTATATACCAAGGAGGCAGCGCAAACCAGATGCACTGTAGATAGCGGCACTGGCGATGCTCCAAGTCTTTAATCTCTAGATCAAACAGCATGGGAGAAGGAGAATGCAAAAATATCCGGTAATGTATATTTTCAACGCATAGATAGAAAGCGTTTTTGGATTACAGTGGAAACAACTTGTTCGCTTAGTTTATAATTTTTGCAGCAAATCTTGTGCGTGGTGGCAGAGCTGTCCAGAATTGCTCACAAAGATCAGAGTCAGATTCGTTCATTTGTGTCATATTCAGGAATTGCTGCGTAAGATGGAAATACGAATGTAGAAAAAAACTAGTGTATTATAGCATTTCTCGCTCAACCGACTGTGAGCTTAAAAACTCAGTTATAATTATGTCTAATAAAATACAAGGTTTGTGTCTGCCACTTCTGTTTATACCCTGTAGGATTTCAAAAACTTTCTCACATTGTTACAAAGACGAAAAAAAATTGTTATACCTTACCTGAAAATCTATGTCACCTTTAGTAGCAACTGTGTAACTTTTCCTCAATGAGTGCAAATCATAAAGAATGCCAGTGGCAGGGTCTTTGATTGCGCAGTTATCATTTGAACTTTCAACTGAAGACAGCGGACATGCTGAAGCTGTATCCCAAATGAAGGTGTACACACATCCAAAATGGCTTGTAAATCTTAATGTGTCAACCTGAAAAGATAGAAATATTATTAACAATCGTAATCACGACAAGCTTAAATTCATCTTTCCAAACGTCGCAGTAATAAAGCCACAAAAAGACAGTTTTTATTTTCTATTCTTCAGCCATGAATGGAAAATGAGCATTTATCACTAGAATTTATCACCTAATTAAATTATTACATTAATGCCTACTTAAGACGAAAATTCCTAACAAATCTGAAATCCTGTATCCAACCAACCAACGTACCAGGGAACAGGGGACATCCTTCAGTGGATACCCTTCAGATTACCCGATTGAAAACATCTCAGATGCTGCGCGCGACTAGTGGTCATCCAACTTTTAATTGTCTAGGCATAGCATACTGTCAATGGCAACAATGAGGGGAGGCAGGGCAGGCAATTAGGTAGGTATTCTAGTGATAAAAAGCCAAATTTTTCCGGGGGAGTCAAAATTGGTTTCGATTGCCTACCCGAAAATATACACTACCTGTAAATTTTTGTGTCCAGTTCCTCGATGCTCACCCTCCTAGAGGAATTAAAACTCTTTAGATCCGCCAAGCGCGGCAACCAATCTGCGCATGCGTAATCACGGCGCAGACCCTCTATAAATGGGGTTTCGGCGTTAGCTAGCCACCTACTTTTTCTCTCTACCTGTGGTATTGACTCAAGAGGGGAGGTTGGGAGGGTACAGGTAGTGATAGGCAATAGAAACCAATTTTGACTCCCCCAGAAAAATTGGGCTTTCCATGTGCCGTACGAAAGTATCCACTACCTGTACATTTTTGAGTTCACAGTTGACCTCGTCAATATATGGTGGCGTGCACCACATGATGGGTTTCCAAGGGAGCGAGCTGGGTTCCCAGTGAAAGCAGGTCTCGGCAGATTTCCAGGCGCAAAGGCTATAAGCAATGGGAAGGAACATTCCATCACCGTAGCGAGACGGTTCGGATGTTGAGGGTGAGTTTTAAATTACTATAAAGAGGGAAGGGGGGAAAATATTTACCCTAGAGTGATGGGGATCTTGTCTTTTGGAACATTCCAGAATTGGAGTTTAAGCTGTCAAAGAGTTGCACAAGTGTGGAACAGGTCTGGGACGAAGAAGATGTTTGAGTCCACTGAGTTGTGTTGGCGTATACGATAATATTGAGTCGTAGTGTAGAGGTGCAGTTCAATGTGAGAGAAAAATAACACTTTTTTTGTTGACAAAGGATGTGAAGTGTGGAAAATCCTCCAGATCGAAAAGCTTATACAGAAGGAATTTAGAAATGCAGATTGCAGAGGACAGCTGAGTGTAATTGGGACACGTGGTCACAAGAAGTTCGGCATGGTTAAAAATATCGAGCGTTCATCTACGTTGGTTTTTCATAGTACTTACTATCAGCAGAAACGCAAACCAATCACAAAAGTCAGTGTAAAATTCGGGTGGGAATTCTGCACATTTGGCATATTTTTGGTGATAACTGTCACCTTTCTCAGGCCTCTCTCAACACTACAAGAGATTACGAAATTATTCCATGATGGGAAACGGAAAATGATGTTATATACAATATATATACACAGATTCGAAAGATGCAATACTTTCAGTTGGCATTGGGTGTCTTGTTTTTGCTCCTAGAGGGCCTTTGAAACCAATGGTCCCATTTTGAGTTGAGGTTTGCTGATAGATCTGGAGTCACGAGCGTAGGGTAGGCAGGATATTGTATGTTCATTAGTGAAACTCCCCGATTTTGGAAATGTTGGATAGCAATTGTCTCAATGGCTCAGAGGTGCGATTCATTGGATGTATTGGAATGTAGGAAGTTTGTATTCCTCCAGACTGCCTTGTGTTGGGTTGTCATTTAGATTCCATTCTTTGTCTCGGTTGAGTGAGTCAGTGTAGTGTTCGGAGATACGGGATAGAATTCCTCTTTTAGTTTCTCCCATATAGATGCTGGAACAATCTCTACAGGGGACCACATACACCACCTTTTTGGCTTGGAGAATGGCAGGTGGAATAAGGTTAAGAGGTGAGGGGTCGTGGTTGAGTGGGGTTGGTGGGGGGGGGGGGGGGGGGAGGGAAGGGAAGGTCGGAACGGGTGGGGGTTGCAGATTTTTTGAACGAGTATGGTATTAGTGTGAATGGCTGGAAAGGTTGGCAGGCGGTGTCGTGGGGCGTGTGACTGGATACTGAGGTGGAAGGGTTGGTGTTTCATCTTCAGGTTAGCGTTGTGTTTTCTTATTTTGTAAAGTTTTTTCAGATTTGAAGGGTTTTTAAGGTTACATTTGATGCCGATTTTGTAGAGTGCCGTCTGGATGACTTCGCTGGCTCCTGGTACGTAAGTAGAAGTTCTTACTTACGTACCAGGAGCCAGCGAAGTCATCCAGACGGCACTCTCCAAAATCGGCATCAAATGTTACCTAAAAACCCTCCAAATCTGCAAGCCGTGTGGGGTTGTATCGTTTACGACGGGATACAATCGCAGGGCAAGTACACTTTTCCGGTTGACGCACTTTGGTTGGATCCCATCCATGGATAATCGTTGATGAACCGGATTTTCCTCCTCGAACCATGATGGCAAAGGAGACGAGTGGAAAGTCGGGAGATCGAGGGTGGTGCGGCAAGATTCCTAGAGAGGGGAATTTCAAGACAGATTGGCGCGGTAGGAGGGAGAGATGTGCAGTGGCAGGACGTTGCCAGACGGGCTATAGCAAAATGCCCAGTGGTTGCATGAGAGGAAAGCGGAGTTTGAAGTGAGTTCAAATAAAGTTTAATCCATAAAAATTTGAGAATAGCGGTGGAAGATCCTTTGAGAAGGATGGGAAGAACGTCTCAAAAGCATGATGGTTGAAAGAACTGCAGACGAGATTGTCAGAGATACGGGCAAGAAGCCCAAGGATGACCGGTGAAACGGAAAGTTGTAAAGTTAGGCGCAGCACAGCAGGTGGTTCAAAACAACGAGGTTAGAGGGGCGTAGCGGGAATAGGCGTCTCCGGTATGGAAAGGCTGAAGCCAACGAGAGAACATCCAAAATGGAGGATCTTTCGACGAAGCAAATGAGAAGGATCAACTTCATGGCAAAAAAGGTGTGGCGAGAAAGATATAAATTCCCAAGCACAACAACGTCACGGCGGACGTGAGGACGGGGGGTGTGGCCGAGGGCAGGTCGGAATGGAAGAAAATCACACATGGACGGATTATCTTTTAACAAAGGATCAACCTTCAACAAAAGAAGCAGCAAAGATCACCAAGGCATGAATGAAGGAAGGGGATCAGTGGCTGAGAACATTCAGGCGGAGGCGAGGTAAGGGCAGTCCAAAGTCAAGACCCACGGAAGGTAGATCTCTTTCGACGAAGGACTATAATCGGTGAAAGAGGTAGGCAAAGGATTCCTCAGTACGAAGGATCATCTTTCGACGAAGGATGAGGGCAAGGGACAGCATCAAAGGGTGAAGAGGCATTGTTAGTTGAAATCCAGGGCCGTCAAATCATCACGCGAAGGAGTTGCCGAAGAAGAATGAAGGAAGAGGCTAGAGGCTGAGAGGAAGGCAGAACGTCGGAGGAGGTCAAGATTTGCCGATGCATAAGGCGGTGAGACCAAGAGCAAGCAAAGACAGGGCGCACAAGGCAGGCGATCTTTCAATGAAGGATCATCTTGCGTTGAAGATGGAAGGCTGTCAAGAAGCAGGGAAGCCAACAGAAGTGAAGATGATGGTAGGGTCAAGATTAGGAATTTTCGGGTGGAGGGCAGGCCGGCGAGTGGAGATCTGCGGGTTGCCGTTAAGTCCTTAGGGCAGACGTGAGGAGTTGAGAAGTCTCCACGCAGGCGATCGTTTGATGAAGGAACATCATTCGACGAAGGAAGTTGGCGAAGGATCAAGCAGGACAGAGGGTCATCAGCGAAGGATCTTCACGAAAATATCATCTTTCGGGTGAAGTAAGTCCGAAAGTCTAGATGGTGTTGGTGAGGAGCGAAGTGGTCTGGCCAGAGGCTGGAGGAAAACAGATGGCTGGCTAACGCCGTAACACCATATATGGAGGGTCTGCGCTGTGCTTACACATGTGTAGATGGGTTGCAGAGCTGGGCGGATCTAAAGAGGTAGTGGGTATTTTCTTACGGCACATTGAAACATATTTTCCATTAAAAAGGTCCGTACCAATGACGCTTATTACTGTGGAACACCGTATCAATATTACTTTCATGAGTGAAATTTCTCCATAGTTCGCTCACTTCCACACGAAACATAGTTTTTCACATCCTGCAAATTTTTTAATGCATCCTGTACAGTCTTCTTCAGACTCATCAAAAATAAGCCTTTTTCACGTTACATGCTTTATTATCTACACAATCTCCATCTCAGTTTAAAATCGCCTCTTGTATTGACTAACGTTCATCACTGCTCAGCCTCTTGTTTTCAGTAGGCCGTTCCACATCTCCCAGCTCCATTTTGAACCCAGCGGTTTCCACAGATCGTCTCCAATCAGGTAGGCCACTTGAGGGGTGGAACGGCCTTGTATATTCATCAGTGGAATGCTTCTCATTGCATGGAGCTTCATTGCAATAGATTCTAAGCATTGCATGACTGTCCCACCTAGGATTCGAACTAGGGATGTGCGAGTAGGAAAATTTTAATTCGAGTCGAGCCGAGCTTGAGTTTACAGCAGAAGAATCGAGTATCGAGCAGAGTTCGCGTAGTTGATGGAAATATTTTATTTGCAAGTTCTCTTTAATTTGTTAAGATAATAAGAACAAAGATGGTACTTAGTTGACTGTGTGGAACATGGCTTTCCAGTTTTAAGGACATAACTTGAAAATGGTTTCAGTTACTGAGTTTTAATCTGCACCACAGGAAAGCTCTCGCCGAGACAATCGATTTGGTATATTGGAATGTCAAAATCAGCCAAAAATTGGCGAAGTTTTCGCATTTTCGCCGGATTCGAGTTTTTCGAGTACGGACGCGAGCAGAGTTCGAGTACAAGTTTCATAATCGGCTAAGCGCGAATTTTTCGAGTATCACACATCCCTAATTCGAATGAATCAGCATTTCTCTGCTCAGTTCCACATCATTTTGTGCTGGTTTTCCATGCAATGGACTGCTATATCGTTATCAGCCATTTCACTCCTCACATTCCCCATATGCTGGCCAAGCTGCTTTTGAACACTTTTCTCGTCTCACCTATCAGTCCTTGCGCGGCACTCTATAAACTCCTTCCCATTGGTCCTACAACAATGGCTGTCAGACCACAAGCATGAGAGCAGTGATTGCACAATTGAAACTGTACAGTTTCCAGTTAATGTCCTCCTTATATAAGGACTCTAGATCTGAACAGCAACATCAAGGAGGGGGAAGGGGGAAGTAAACAAGCGTAGGCTTTGAAGATCTAAGCACATGCAGTAGAAATGAAGATTCTCCCAGAGAACTTGTTCTCGCCAGGAGAATCTAAGTTCTCCGAGTCGAATCCGACAAAACTGTGTTACAAGATTGGGATCCTTCCCTATGCCTACGGCGCGTTTTTACCTCATTAATGCAGTCATTTATGCAAAATATTGCGTCACTTCCGCCTCTATCCCACTTCCCCCTACCCTGCTCGCGTCCACTCACTCTTTTCTTGCTGCGAACGCACGATTCCATGCAGGGAGGGAGGCGGGCGGGCAGTGTTTTGTTACACAGTTTCGTCGGATTCGACTCAGAGAACTTAGATTCTCCTGGCGAGAACAAGTTCTCTGGGAGAATCTTCATTTCTCCATCGCAGAATCCTCCTCACTGTATTACAAGATTGGGATAGATTAGTAAGCTGTGCACCCCTCGGAATCGCTCCGAAGATAGCTGTGGTGACCTAGGTCCCACTCAGTAATCAGCCAGTACCTACCCCCCAGACTACCCAGGGAACCCACTCATCCGCCACCTCGGCTTCTAAGTACGGGTCCCAGAGGAGGGTCCCTTCCTGGCGCAGGCCAACAGCCGGACAGACCAGGCCGCACACTGCCAGTACGGCGTCACCAGTACTGCCCATTCAACTCGATCCACGACGAGCTTGTCGACGCAAGGTCCAATTAAAGGACACGGGGGGAAAAGGTACGGGAAGAACGGGCCCCAGTTCCCACTGAACCCATCCACAAACTCGGCCCGTGGGCAGCGTCCCCACGACCCAAATCGCTGCTATTGGGCCGTCGTCTCTGATGCGAACATGTCCACGTCTGGCGTCCCAAACCACCTACGAATCTTCTGGAACGCCGCAGTACCCAATCGGAAGTCAAATCTGTCCCAGAAATTTCGAGACAAACCATCCGCTGTCATATCCAACTTCCCCGGCACAAATACCGCCTGTACCACACACTCCAGCTGACTTCTATGCTGCTCTCGGCAACGGACCATGGCATTAAGCATCTGGGACTTCGTCCCCCTTGATGAATCGCGTACGACACGGCTACCACATTATCCGAAAGGATTCGCATGACCAGTCCCCTGACCAGGTCTCCAAAAACGTCTAGCGCCTTTAGCATAACCAATAATTCTCTCGCATTTATATGCAAGGCAGTCTCCCTGGGCTGCTACCTTCCCTGCGCTTGCGAATCCCCAGAGGCTGGTCCCCAGCTCATGTCCGAGGCGCCCGTTGTTACTACTACTGCACCTCCACAGAGACCCAGGATTTCACTACCACCGAGCGACTCATCCACCAGTTCAAATCTTCGCAAGATCCTTGCGAGAGGCTGCCTCCATGCACTGTTACAAGATTGGGAAAGATTAGGCCACCAGGTCGTGTTGCCACCAACATGTGTGCAACTCGCCGTTTTCCACGGCACACAACCAACTCTCTGCCAGCCCCAACAACCATTGAAGCCCCTTAACAACCGCGACCGGGTCTCATCGCAGTCCCGTAAAACACTCGTACCATACGAGCCTGTTTCTCAGGCGGCAGCACAAAACGGGCTGACTGCAGATCAACATCATACCCAAAAATTGCAAAGCCTGCGACAGCACCAGCACACTCTTTCCACAAAGTACGAAAAGCCTAACTTCCGCAAGGTTTCCAACACGTTCCGCACATCACGCCGCACACCTGCTGCGGACGGGCCTACCACCACTGCAAAATCATCCAGGTAAACGAAAATTAACACACCTGCCCGGAGCAAGTAGCGCCTCACCACTGACGTAAGCTTCATAAAAGTACCCGGGGCCGAAGCCAACCCAAATGGCAGCACACAAAAGCGGTAAAGACAACCTTGCCAGGAAAACATTAACAATCGTCGTGCACCGTCCTATATTGCCACTGCATAGAACGCCTGACAAATCGATGGTAGCTATCCACTACCCTGGCTGTAAATGCCTACTACCCTCGGTAGTGTATCCAAGTAGCACTTCCGTACCAATACAAACTCATTCAAGCCTTTCAGGTTCAAAATTATCCTGATCGATCCGACTGGCCTTGCCACGGAAAAAATTGGCGACACAAATCCTACACTCCCGCTTTTCACTCTCTCAGGTACACCTTGAGCTAACATCTCGCTCAATTTCGGAGCAATCTCATTCGCATCGTCAAATAATGGCGGTCTCGCCAAAACCGCTCTCAGCGGTGGCGTATTTCCCAACTCTAGACCAGCATCGTCTACAATATCCAACACCGCCTGCAACGCCCCAATGGCCGCCACTTTGCCCTATGGCCTCTCAAACTTCCAGCACGCCATATGCTCATTATTTCCAAGCTCCGTTCCAGCTTATGTTTTCCAACAATCCAATCCAACAAAAATTACCTATTCGCACTCGGTAGAGCCGATGCCTTACAGGCCCCAGCGTTCCGCATCGCCCCCAAAAAAAAAAAAATTTAAAACCGAGCCATTCGTACTTTTTAATCACCACCAACAACTACTTTTCCAACCACTTTTTCCCACCGTCCGCCACCCGCGGCTCCTGTCGGTTCGGTCAGTTACCGACTCCGACAATGGGTTTCACATATGAACTCCCAAACACACTACTCTGCCAAACTCCACCACACAAACCAAAAATAAATACTACGAACCTGACAATCCGTATTAAACCACTGCTGCAACGTTCTCAAGAAGCAATTATATCCACGTGCGTACGCACTTGGCCGGCCGAAGAGGCCGCCACGTTTTTCGTTCTCGCAAATTCTGCCGTCGCCATGCCGGCCGCCATCTTAATACTCTCCAACCAGTATCGATAGAAATACTCACCACCAATTGCGTAGCCTCGTAGCCACGCTGCTTTGCTTGGAAGGATGGCGCACTTCAGTTCAACTGCGAAAACGATAGTTCGAAACGAATTCCCCTCAGTAATTCAACAATCTTAGCTTAAGAATTTATGACTGCACGCGCCAGCGGCAAGAAAAAGAGTGAGTGGACGCGAGCAGGGTAAGGGGAAGTGGGATAGAGGCGGAAGTGACGCAATATTTTGCAAAAATGACTGCATTAATGAGGTAAAAACGTGCCGTAGGCATAGGGAAGGATCCCAATCTTGTAACACAGTGAGGAGGATTCTGCGATGGAGAACCTCCATTATCCGAACCACGAATATCCGAACTCCCATTTACATAATATTCAGAAATTTGCAGTTTTTTTTAGAGACGGAATAATAATTGGCTTTGATTTATTTAGGTTCCTGGAGTCATTTCATGTTAAATTTTCTTTTCAGCATCTTACAGACTCAAGCATAGTTGACAAAACACTAAAACAGAGTAAAGAAAAAAAATGTCCTCTTATTTTGCATTTAGATTGGATTATCAAATATTTCCGAATATCCGAACACCCATTGTTCCCAATTAGTTCGGATCAGCGACGTTCTACTCTACTGTATAGTGAGCCAGATGATAAGGTGGTGTTTATTAGTTTTAAGACATTCAATAGACCTCATTAGTGCTCCTACGATTTTAACTTGCCATACAGTCGCGGCTTACAATCCCATAACCCCCGGGGTAACGGGGTAATGGGATTGTAAGGCGCGACTTACTCTGATATCACTTAAAAATTATGTTCAGCATTCATCTGCACACGGTACCATAGTAAGTAGGACTTGTCACATTAGTTTAAGTTCCTAAGAACTTCTACAAATCAACATCATATGCTCTTCATACTTTTTACCGGTGCTAGTGTACAAAAATCAGAAAGTGTACAATCAAAAATCCAGCACGAGTCACTAAATTAGCCGAAGCTTAAGAAATGAAAATACTTACATTGCTGGCACCCTCAGAACACATGAAGTAAATAAAGGCTTCGTACGTAGCATTAGGACCACCTCGCTCGCATTTTTCACCCAAGTCATAATGCAATGCAAGTTTTCCCCATTCATCCACATATGGGCCTTTTGTTGCTTGACCAATATTCGTGACCTACAATACAGACAAAATTGGTGAATTGATTACTTCAATAAACTTACCCACAGCCAATACGAAGGATCACGGGGATATCAACACAGTTTTACGTATCACATATTGATGAAACTAATTCTAGATTAAAAAATCTGCATCCCTTACACAGTCTGCATCATATCATTACATAATGCGTTGATCCACTAACAGTCCCCCATACATCCAGCCCTGAAGTGCCCAACAACCACTAACGTTAGGAGCCAACATGCCGACTTCATACAGCAGGAGCCAAAAGGCCGACTGAACACACCAAGGAGCCTACAGGCTAACTGAACGCACCAGGAGCCACAAAGACGACTGAACACACCAAGGAGCCAACAAGCTGACTGAAAACACCAAGGAGCCAAAGGCCCACTGAACATATCAAGGAGCCAACAGGCTGACTGAATACACCAAGGGAAGCCAAAAGGCCGACTGAACACACCAAGGCGCCAACAGGCCGACTGAACACACCTAGGAGCCAAGCGGCCTACTGAACACACCAAGGAGCCAAAAGGCCGACTGAACACACCAAAGAGCCAACAGGCTGACTGAACACACCAGAAGCCAAAAGGACTACTGATCACACCAGGAGCCAACAGGCCTACTGAAGATACCAAGGGGCCAACAGGCTGACTGCACACACCAAGGGCCAACCAGCCAATTGCACACATCAAGGGCCTACAGGGATACTGTATATATCAAGAACCTATACGCACGTACAGATCAAAGGCCTATAGACCAACTGTATACGTCAAGGGCCTACAGGCGAACTGTACACATCAAGGGCCTACAGGCGAACTGTACACATCCAGGGCCCAAGCCCAATTACCACGAAATAAAGAGCCAAAAGCCATCATCCAAGGCCCCAAAGCCCTTCCTTCCACAAAGGCATAGCCCCTCATTTGCCTGAGAGCATCCCAAAAAAGAGCGTCTTAAGTGCCTTTATCGGAATCCAACCGTAGGCCAACCGCCACAACATAAATTTCTGCATGCTTCAAAGAAGTTTCTCCGCAATACCAAAACCAAGCCATGCCATTAACCTCTAGGCCGTGTCCTCCGTCCATAGGGGCACCACCTTTCTAACAGAACTGAACCATCTTTGAAAAATAAAAAATAAAAAATAAAAAAAATAAGGCTATCCGATACCCATTCTTTTTTTTATTCTGACACCCACTCCGCTACCAAGAGTATCGAACAATCCGATACCGATACCACGGAGTTGATGGGTGGCCCAAGCAACGTGTTTGCACCTGTTGGACGTGCAAAATTATTTGCCTTTGTATTCAGCCATATGCTTTCAAAAATTAAACAAGCAGCTGCAGCGACTGCCTAGTCGCACTGGTCTTCTGTACAGTTCCCCCACTCCCAATGTTGAGGCGCACACCTCTATCATACACTACAACAGCAGTAACCATCTAAAAGCAGTAACCATCACAATTGCTGGTTAAAAAAGTGTTAGCTTTTAGGCTTAATTGTCAGCTTTTAGGCCTAATTTTAACGCGTAGTTTTAATTTCTTAAGTAGCAGCTAACGGAGAGTTGAATTGTATAGTAAGCATATTCATTTTTGCAACACGGTGCGCCTTCAGGTACACAGTTACAGTGTTAACAACGTAATGACGAGAGAGACGCTGTTGATGACGCTGTTGCGACTCGTAGCAACTTGATGTTGCTGTGGTAACATGATTTTACGCCTAATTTTCATTTTTTAGGCCTAATTTTTTGAATGCAGTTTTGACTTCGTAAGTAGCAGATAGGCCTAATGGAGAATTTGATTCTACAGTAAACCTATTCATTAACGCAACAATGCGACGAAACTATTTTAAACGAAGCTAAAAGCCATTTCTTTTTATTGCGGTGTTATCTTAAGATTTCAAATCGACGATCAAATATTATTATTTAATTTAGTGACGTCGAAGAAGTCTATTAGCTATAAGGAAGTAACGATGTTTTAATTTGCCATGTTCTTTAACTTCTCACACTGAATCGAACGTTGTAAACAGTGGTCGTCAATTTCTGGTACCGTTGCGAAGTTGAAAAAAGCGACGGACGGACGGACAAAGTCGTTGCAATAGTCTTCTCAGCTGGTACAGCTATACAGAAGACTAAAACGAGTGAAACTGCTGCTTTTTTTTTAGGCAACTAAACGTTAGGCCTATCGTTCACAGATCTACAACGATGTAAACTCTAAATTAATTTTCTGTTCCAAAACCTCTTCGATACTCTCTTAATTATACTGCAGTATTTTTTAAACCAACGATACTTTTTCGATACCTTCGATAATACCGAAAATTCGATACCAAGTTTTGAATTTTGATACCACTACCGATACGGTATCGGTAGTAACGGTACGGAATACGGAATAAAGTAACGGTATCAGTACCGAAATTCGATAGTATCGCACACCCCTGACCGTTATAACCTCAGTGTAAAGAATTTAACAAACTTTCAGCAACAACTTTATACTGAAATGAACACATGCACCTCGACTACAAGGTTGACCTTGAAATATGGTAGAGGTATTGGAAGTAAGATAGGTTTAAAATAAAACTTAAAATCAAACATTCATCATAATATGCTGTGAAATAGTTTACCTTCATGTTGTCCATATCAATTTCGCAAGCAGCAAACTCGCTGCTACATTCATTTGATGCTACAAGTGGGTGACAAACATTAATTAGAAACTTCTTCTTACTCCCATTGATATTTCCCACAACTTCCCAATTCGACTGGCCATCTGTACGAGTCAATCTATATAATACAAGGCAATGCATACACATATTAAAACAAAATTAACCTACAACTTCGAACTTGGAATTAATTTAAGGTTGCTTACTGTGATAAATCATATTGGAGGGATTTCTTGTCATCTACTACCACACATTCCACTGCTTTAGTGGGGCATACAAGTGATGTGTACCACTTAAATCTGAGAACAAAAATAGATTTTGAAAAATTTTGTGAACTTTACAATATTTGAAAGCTGTCTCATGAAATGTAACTAAGTGTTTAACCAAACAGTTTACACATTATATGAACCTACATAAATACTCATAATCAAAACAAAGGACCGCTAAAGGACATTTTTCTCACTCAGTGAAATTGGTAATCGCTGAATCGCTAAGCGAAAGGCAACGGTATTGTACATAGTCATTCAGGTGAACTCTGTGCCCCATACAATAAAAGCACATTAACTTACTGAGATGTACACAACACCAAAATAGTTCCAGTTTATTCAAACCAGCGAATTTTAGAAAACTGCTACGGGTTTTCTTCTTCATGCCTAGGATGTAATACTCGCACACACCACCACCAGTCAGAATTCTACTCCAACCTTCTGCTTCATTCGAATTTCCCACATGCCTACTTGCTTCGCAGTGGGCCTTGCATCCGCTCTCTTGGTTGTCGTTTTCACTTTCACTTTCCATGTGGAATGAATCATTTTCCACTGTGCGCGCTTCTTCTGGGAGAACATTTTTCCACTTTGCAGGGTAGGAAAAAATCATGATTTATATTTTAAAAAATATTTAAAAAATCAGATTTTTTTGATTTAAATCGGATTCTTTTGATTTAAATCGGATTTTTTTTATTTACATTGACTTTTTTTGTTTGTTTTTTCCAAACTTCGTTTATTAAAAAACACTTTACAAAAACGGAACTAAATCCAGTATATCTAGAAAAACAATTCGAAATTAAAAGACTTATTTTAAGGATTACAGTATTTGTTTAAGAGTTTCACAAGAAACAAGTTTAGCTGCCTTTTCAACTCCTTTTCAAGTAGTTTATGAGAGGAGGAATTGGGTGAGCCATCAGTCGTCTGCCTTTTAGGGGTGTATGGTGTGCCTTCAGAAAGTTGTACCTAAGATGGGGAGGGCTGGGATTGGGTCACAGGGCCAACTACTGCATTGGAACTTTCTAATTCTAAGGAGGCATCTCCAGAAACATCTTCAGTTTCGTCTTCATTAGATGCTGAAAAACACTTTTCTTTATGAGCTTTGAGCCTAGCAACAAGCCCTTGCAATGTTTTTCCACAAGCTTTACATTTGGCTTTAACACTGACTCCTTTGTCAGTTGTGGTATTTTCCTTTTCAAAATATGCCCAAATGTGGTTTTTTTACGTCCTGACATTGACATCTTCAGAATCCAATATAGTTTTTGTTTCCTTTCCTACTCTTTGATATGAACTACAGCTTAACTTTTACACCCAGTCAGTAGTTCACACCAGGTCAGCTCAGCAGCCAGCTCCTGAATGAGCCACTACAGTTAGAGGGTTCCCCATTGCAGCAAGGCAAGTCAAGACTTGAGAATTCCCCATTCCCAAGGGACCTCTCTCTACTACCTGGCTGATGCAATGGGTTTTAATCTTATTGGGCAGATAGAATGTAAATAAGCAGGGATAGGGAAGGGATGCCAAACAAATTCTATACATTAAGAACTGAATATTAAAAAACAGCATTTAAAAAATTCGATGCAACTATAAAAATTATATAAAGCAAAGTTTTTTTGCATGATTTAAAATAACCAACCCTGCCACTTCGTCGCAAGTTTGCCACTAACTTCTGGGGGTCACGATTTTAGCTATTTCCAAAGCCAACTGCGAAGCAAGTATAAGATTCAAATGAAGCAGACGATTGGAGTAGAAAATGGTAGGGCATGTTAATCTCACATTCTTAGCCTGAAGAAGAAAAGCCGTAGCAGTTTTCGCAAATTCGCTGGTTTGAAGTAAACTGGAACTATTTGGTGTTGCGTACGTCTCAGTCAGTCAATATGATCAAAAACCAAAGTAAAAGTCCCAAAAAGTCGATCCGATCCAGTATCGGTGTCGGTGCAGCCTTAGTAATTAGCATAAGAGCACATGTGGAGGATACACTTGATGCCGCTAAATAAAAGTGAGGCATTGCGAAAACGTATTAGCCTTTTCTAAAGATGAAAGATGAACAATTAGGGCATGAGAGCTATTTCAATCAGAATCGAGAACAGAAAAAAAGTTATGAAACGAGTGACGTTCGAGCATCAATTGAATCGTTTGGTTTAAAAATTATTTTTTATTTGTCATTATAATACAAAGTAAACTTCTGCTTTCAGGACAGAAAACCAAACATGCTCGATTATCTAATAAATAAAAATTAATGTCTAGTGTTTTTAATGCTCTACCTTCGTAACTACCCAACTTCGGATCAAATTTTGATGACGGACGTGTGGATAATTAAGGATGTACTTTTTTTTTCACTTTTCACTTAGTTGCTTTTTTAATTCTTGTTTTACTTTTTAGCCCAAGATCAAGAACCACACCCCAGGAAAGATCTGGACTGAACCACACCCCAGAAAGTATTGCTAACTTGCAGAGCTTGACGTAGTGTCAATCAATACTACAATAACTAAATAATAAAAAAAACCTGTCGGCCATTTTCTTTTATTGCTGCAGCATGTTAATGATGCACAATACTGACTTATTTAAATACCTAACTGCGGTGTACGAAAGAAAGGTGAAACTGAATTCTTTGGCTTCTAGCTTGATACTACTTTGCGTTCTGATCGAATACAAAGCAGACGTTAGCCCGTTTCAGAATCTGCAGGCTTGTAACATTGTAGTTTGGAACTTATTAAATTTTTAAAAACATTCCCTAGTTTACTTTGAATGACTAAGAAATAAGGCTGCACCGATACCAACTTTACCGATCAGATACCGAACTGGTTTTAGGAATTTTGCCGATACAGGTACCGATATCTAAAATTTTGTCCCCAATTTTTCATCAATGGTGTAGTTTTCTGCAAACGTCCAATAATTATTAAAATAAAATTTTTTTTAAGTAGCAACCAACAGTTAAAACATAGCTAGGAAGATACTCTGATTTCCTGAGCAAAATGCCGCGAACCGCATGTCGTAATCTCGAACGATTCCAGAGTTAACAATATTTCAGCAAAAGTTAACGATACCAATACGATATTATCGGCAGCTGATCCGATCCAGTATTAGTATCGGTACAGCCTTACTAACATACATCGACTCACAACTCTAAGCACGGGAATCCGTTTTCTCCTGAAAGAAGAATTTAACGAGCTGCTGTCCAATTGTTGGAACAACAACGTGCCCAACAAATACGGGAGGACGCGACAGCTGCGAGCGCGAACGCTAAGTACAAAAAATGATTCTGATGTCGTAGAAAAAAGTTTTAGCAATCATAGTGCCTGATGAAGACAGACGTGCGGCCAGTCTGTCGAAAATTTGCAGTATACTAGTATAATATTTGTGTTCTGAAATTGTGCATAATAGTTTCCTAGAACTTTCAAAATTTTAAATGAACTTTCAGAGTAATAATCGCTACCGTATTTTCAATTCTATGCACATATTCAAAACAAACCAACACACTCAGAATCGGGAAATTTGCGACTGGTTGTTGACCAATCAGTCACACAGAAAGAGTCCTCCTATCTTCTTCAAACCCTCCTATTACTGTACAAACTCCTATCTACATCGTTGTAGCATCGTTCAAAAGCACACATTCTCGTTTCATTAAACATGATTTAAATTCGGTGGCCGAATTTAAATCACGTTTAATGAAACTAGTGTGTGTACGTTTGAACTGCAACACTGCAACGATATAGATACAAGATTGTACAGTAATAGGAAGGCCTGAAGAAGATAGGTGGACTCTTTTTGTGTAACTGATTGGTCATCAGCCTGTCGCAAATTTGCAGATACTGAGTGTGTTGGTTCGTCTTGAATTTGTACGTAGAATTGTGCGTCGATTCGTCAAATTTATTAAATGATTGAAAATTGTAAAATTGCTTCATTTAACATTACATGCTTAAGTATGCCAGCGACGACGAATGCTTTTAGGCACAGATTTTGATCAAAATTGGTAGCAAAAACAGGCAACAATAATTTGCTAGACGCACTCAAAGGTACGCTTCATTCACATCTGGTATTATGGATTAGTGATACAGAGACTGTTAGTCCCAGCGGCTTATCCAATAGTCAGTCACAGACTGAATATACCGTAAATCGTGTATTAAAAGCCCAGTTGAGGCTAAAGCCCACCCCCTAAAATGTTGTAAGTCAAAATCATGAAATAGTGGACTTAAAGCCCACCCCTCAAATTGTCGTTTTTCTACGAAAAATTACCTAAAAATCATATGAAGTGAATAAAGATAGTACTGCTTGCTATGTTTACTGACCCCTTCTCCCTCCCTGTAGTAGTAGTAGTGGACTCTTCCTTTAGCTCCTAGCACCTGCCCAAGGCCTGGGCATCTCTCACCTAAGCCTCCTCCCTTCTTCACAGCAATTAAAAGGATGTAAAAATTGGTCTTTCAGAAATCGTTCAAAACGCTTCGAATTTTCTGTAATAGATATCCAGAAAGCTTAGAAGATTGATAATGCTTGATTTAACACTTCGTGGGCCATAAACGTCATATGACGTCCTCAATAAATGTCTATGGGAGACCACGAACGTCATATGACATCCATTTAATTCTCGAAATGGTTTTGTTGTCTATTTTACATCTTGTCCTGTAATTTTTAGAAGCCTGTGTGCTATTAATCTTACTACAAAAATGGGTGGATTTGTTGTCATTAAAACACAACAAATTGCACATAAAAAGGTTCTTTAGACTATTTTTAACAGTTTTATCAAGCTGACGATGTCAGTGCTCATACTTATCACCAGGAAATTACGGCCTGGGATGGTTTATTTGTAGACAAATCGTGGCGCGCAAAGGGTTAAAGCCCCACCCCTATTTTTGCCAAATTAACTGCATAAGCCCATGGGCGTTTAATCCACGATTTACGGTAATTTAACCGAATAATGGAATGGTGAAATCTTTCGCAACTGGATACTACTTCACGAGAGCGAAGCCACAGAATTCAGCTAGTATCAAATAAACACAGATTTATGTGGCCGTTGTCAGCATGGCTTAAGCGTGGCTGTAGCCTAAGGTTTCAAAGGTCGAGAGTTCAATTCGCCGCCCAGGCTGTACCTGATTATTAAGTACAAACAGCGACGGAACTAAGCTTGCATCTACTTATTTGAGCTGTTACTTGACTGATCCATGATTACAAAGAGATTACAGCCTTTAACATTAGAACTTGGGAGACAATTTAAATAGCAGTAGCAGTAGCAGTTTTTAATCCACAAAGGAAAGTTCTTATTCGAGCCAAGACATTCAAGTGGATGTCGAAATAGAAAATTTACGGATGCTTGACCTACCTGAACCAATTTATTTTAAATAAGGCTGCTAGCTCAAATGCTAAGTATTAGCACAACTGAACATTTGGCTTAGCTAGAAAGGCCACTTAAAAAAAGAAAGTAGGATTAGTTTCTTTTTGAATTTGAGCGCGAGTTTGTCTTCTGGAATTTTTCGAACATTCAAAGTCGGATGGTTCGTTTTTTCAAGGGAATTATTTTTTATTTTGTGTAAAATAACGAACACTGCCTCATAATTCTGCTTACCACGTGTCCATAAAATTTTTTAACGACAAGAATGGTAATTTTATGTTCTCATTTCTGAGTAAGGACCATTTTTACCTGTAACTTGTATTATTGCCGTGTCGTTTCTTTTTATTTCCCGCCAAAAAATAGGGCCTGAGCACCAACTTTTCTTTATGGCCTAACAATTCAATTTTAGCTATGTATTTTGGCATGTATTTCTAAAGAAAATTCATAGTGAAATGATCTTGGCTTAACACTTTGTATTCAAAGTTATATATATCTTCCCATGGCATAATGTATAGATTGTTTTGTATGTATAACGGCATAATGTATTGGGGCACCTGCCTCACGAACGGACAACCACAGCATTCGAAAAGGAAGGTAGTAGCTTTCAAAAATTTGAACGTCCAGTGTTTTTGACTTTAATTAAACAACTGCGTGGAAACAAAACAAAACTTAACACTATATAATAACTTCTGCAAAACCCAACATTTACATTTCGTGAATTAACAATTTGATCAACAGCCACACAGAAAGGGCAAAATCAACAAACTCTGGTTAAGTGAGCAGGACTTGCACATTTATTTTAAAAAAATATTGCCCTCTAAGATGGTAACAGTTCTCAAATAGGGTAGTTTTAAAAGTCAGCGGCTTGCGAGTCGCTTGCAAACGGAAACGCTTGCCCGTTTGTTATTTCAATGGGAAAGCGTTCCCCGCTGCCAAGCGATTCCCAAGCCGCTGACTTTTAAAACTCCCCTAATGCTTACTTGTAAACTTGATGGGCTTCCTCCACAAACTCTGGCCTACCAAAACCAGCACTTGGACGGCACAGGAAGGAAATGGTCGTTTGTCGGGGAGTTTTCTGGGCATTGTTGTACGCTGTTCCTCCAGTGTAAGTCAGGTTTACAAAACCATCAAAATACTGGAGATTTCCATTGGCTGATCCTAAACTCCAAACTTTAGAACTAGAAATCAAACAGTAAGAATGAGCAATGTCACTAGACTGTTTACACTTTTTTTTCCAAAAGATTTTGAAAAGGGTCCAATACTTGGGTGCATTTGCAGTGTGACATAATATAATGTCATGAAAAGAGGGTTTTTTTTTAAGCTTAAATAAAAAAAAAGAATCACTTAAAGTACTACATTTAGTTACTTGTACATAGAGATGAGAACAGTCTACCACAAAACATCTGAAAATACTGCCATGGAGGGGAGGGGGGATTGGAGGGGGGAGGGGTGACTGAAATAAGTTTTACTTTTACGCTGAAAGAAAATTTGTTACAATATAAAAAAAATACTAAATCCAGACTGCTACTGAATTATTTTCTGTATAGCCGGTGTCTAATGACCATATAGTCCCCCCCCCCCCCCAAAAAAAAAAAGCAGGCATAGTGGTCCAGTGTGACCATTTTAGTTACCCGTTTTGAACTTTGGCAAAAATTGTCTGGTTGACTGGCTGTTCTGAAACTGATTTGGCACGAGAAGAGAGATAACTTCTTTGCATAGCCTTAATTCTTAGCGTTTACTTTGTTAACCTCAAATGGTTCATAAACCACTAGCCCAATTTCTAAGTTCCTTTTACAATTACAGAGCAGTGCACCATTTCATGTGCTCTATTTCATGACGCTTTGTGCTGAAAACGTGACTGATTGTTAGCCAGGATTGTTCACCATTACACTGCGCAGGGTCCCTTTCCACCTTAAAAGTTCACAACGTGTGATGATGTATTCCTATTTAGTTACTTTATTCTGCAAAACAGAGACATGGAAAGGACACTAGAACTCCTGGTGTGTTGGAACAGAGATGCTGTAAAGCTTAATGAGGGAATTTTAAACTGCCACAAAGGCGTCTTTGGAGTGTCCGTATGCCTACTGTACATCAAAGCAAAACGACTCCCACAGTATCCTTCAATCTTTCACTGTAGATTAACTCCCTGATGGATTGCATAAGCTTTTTTACTTTTGTCTTGACAGCATTTACGAGCTAGCCTTTATTGTACTGATAAACGATTCAATGTTGTTTACGCATTCAGAAACGATGCAACCTTTTTATAACACTGACTGATTATCTCTGGGGTAGGCAACAAAGCTTTTGTTGGGAATATGCTACTTGTTCTAGCAACGAATGAGAAAAAAAGTGGTAGGCTGCAGCAGTAATTTTGTGCATAAAGTTGGTACAGTAGAATACCGATTATCCAACCATCCACTGTCGAGAAAATTTTACAAATTTAACAGTTTTCCGAGAAAATAAAAAATATACAGAACCGGAAGAATTTTTGAATAATAGTATGTTGCCGGACTGCCTTTACAATTTTATCACTTACTTCTTTTTACGCAGTACCAAAAGTGTTCCAGTTACTCCAAACTAGCAAATTTTCCTCAGGCTTGGGCAACGAGACGCACACGCACCAACTGTCCTACTTCTACACCGAAGGCATACGGTGTAGAAGTAGGACAGTTGGTGCGTGTGCGTCTAATTGCCCAAGCCTGAGGAAGAATGCCAGTATAAGCATTCGAAAATTTGCTAGTTTGGAGTAACTGGTACACTTTTGGTACTGAGTAAAAAGAAGTGATAATGAACGAAAACCAAAGTAAATCATCCGTACCATCGGTATTTAAAGTGACTTTACAATTTTATTGCAGTGGGTGCTAAAGCCCAAAACATTTGCGATCCATTCTCCTAAATCCTTTACAACCTGAATTTCTGGAAGTAAATTTCCGAGCACTGGAACTGATATAACTCAAAACTGTAGCTCAGAACCAATGTCACGATACGCCCCCATACTGTTTCACATCATCAGCAAATTGAAACAGTTGAAAAGCAGTGGCCCCCAAAACAGACTCCTGTGACACTCCACTAGACACTAACGTTTCTATCTATTTCACCGTAAGTTCAACCCACTGAGTTCTACTATTTAAGAAATAGGTCATCTAATTTTAAAGATAAAATTAGTTTTTTCTACTCCTAAAACACTTATCTTTAGTTATTAGTTTTAAATCGTTTATTTAAATGCTCAAAGACCTTACACTTTTTACTTTAAAGAGGCTTCTAAGCCCGCCACCGGGTGGCGCACATGCTTACTACCAGCAACCAGCATGCAACGCCACTCCCATCACTTTGCATTCACAAAACTTATACGTTTAGCGAAAGTGGGATGGTGGGCGGGTTGACACGAAAGTATTTTAGGATAAGTAAAAACTAATTTTATCTTTAAAATTAACGTTTTCGCACTTTTGCAATCATTTCATTACAACCAAATCTTGTGTGTGATAAGTGCTGTTTTCGTGGTGAAAGTGCGGGGCATTTGTGAATGTGTTGAGTTGTTTCATCATTTGTTGTGTTTTGTGCTTCAGAGTGTGCATCTCTCCCCCTCCCATACTAACTCCAACATGCAGGTTGTAACGTGTGTTCAATGTAGAAGCCAAACTTGAAGTAGTTAAACCTTATTTAATGCGGAATAATCATGACAAGATTTGGATTACATTATTACGTTCTTTCTCAACACAAGAATCAACGGGAATAGAACACCGGGCTCTGAAGCCCTTGACTTATATATGCTCCGGTCGGATCCAGAGCTCCACCGGACAACCAATCAGCTCGTGAGTTCGTTAACTAATCCAGTTCATGGTTACAAAGTGTTCACCAATCGTGGCCACGTTCTCCTGCACGGCCGCTCGTGGTTTTGGCGCAAAACCTGAAAGTCCTTGCCGTTGCACAAGTAATTTTGGCACCAACAAGAGTCAACCACAACACAACAGCACACAGGTAGGTACGAGAGTGAGCCAATGTCCGTTACAAGGTCAGTGCCAGGTAATGCTCTGGGAGTGTATTTTTCACGATGTCTTTGTTTTGGTGGAGTAAGTTTTGTTGGCAAAGGTTTTGCAGGCGCAATTCAACTGCACTGGGGTCTGCCAGCATCAGGGCACTAACTTAATGAGAGATTATGTTTTTCACACTCGCCAAACCGCGCTGTTTTCACTCACTACCGCCCCTTCTGGACCACCTGGGGCTGACTTGAACGGATAGCCTCATCTCTTTCCCCGAAAGATTCGGATTCGGTGGCGTCTATCTTTTTCCTAAGAATCTAGGACTTGCTGGCCCCCAAACACGGGACTCGCTGTTCTGCATTCGTGCTTTCGGGGTTCCAGCTGTGACTATGCCTGATGCTGGCACGGTACCCATCTCGACCAGGCTGCAGGTACTACGCAGCCAGCTGCAGTTGTATGGTTAAGCGGAATAGGCAAAGTCAGCCCTCAAAGTACGCAAAGTTTGTGTTTACATTTGTGTTAGGCAATTTTATGTTACTTTTAAGATTTTAACCCTTCTGACGCCAGCCAGAAAAAGAGCACTTGCTAGCCCAAACCAGCCAGTTTTTCGCAGCGCAAGAAATGATTGCATGTCTTCATTAAAATTCATGTAACTCCCTTTAAAAACGTAGTAGAGGCTTAAGTTTTTTTTTAACAGCTTGTAATACTTAGGCCTTAACACGAATATTCACACAAAAGAATTATAAGGTATATTTAGGGTGGCAAAAAATGGCAATTGTATTACAAATCAAAAAAATTTAACATAGTACTGGCTTTGAGAGCAATTTTGACTAACTTTGTATGCTGAAAGAGTACTTTTTTTGCATAAACGAAATGATCTATCTGTTATCTTTCTTCACACCAAAAATGAAGCAAATATGTGTGATGCCTTTTTTTTAAATTAAATAAAATTGTCACGCCTGTCAGTAGTGAAGCATTCCTGTCAGGAGTGGCTGCCCTGCTTGGCAGCTTCCTTCGACTCAACAAAATTTAGGCCTATTTGCAGCGCAAGAAATGATTGCATATCAACATTAAAATTCATGGAACTCCCTTAAAAAACGTAACTGAGGCTAATTTTTTTTTTAACAGTTCGTAATGCTTAGGCCTTAACCTGAATATTCGCACAAATAAATTTACGGCATATTTTGAGGGGGAAATGGCAAATTTATTATAAATCAATAAAACGTATCATAGTAGACTTTAAGAGCAATTTTGACCAACTTTATATGCTGAAAGAGTACTTTTTTTGGAAAAAACGTAATGATCTATCTGTTATCTTTCTTTATACCAAAAATTAAGCAAAACTTTGTGAAACTTTTTATAATTAAATAAAATTGTCACGTCTGTCAGTAGTGCATTTATCTCTCTCAGGAGTGGCAGCTTCCTTTTCAACAAAGTTTGGGCCTATTTTGTAGAAACGGGCATGTAATCACACTGCTGTAATTATTTACATCCATTTGGCAAGCTACTATTAATTAAAATCTTATGAGGTAGTTGTTTCTCCTTCATTAGGGCTGGGAAAAAAAAGGAATTTTATTTTCAGTTGTTCCAGTGGTCGAGCGATGAAGCACTTCTGCAAAGCATAGGCTAAGCCTATTCCCAACTCGGACTGGTTACATCATGTAATTCTCTGAAATCCATATTGTTAAAAAAAAATAAAACAACTCCAACGAAGAAAAATCATTTCTTAAATGTTCATACTCCTAATCCAAGGAAATGGCGGAGTAATGGATTGAAATAGAAGGCAACCGATCAAGCGACGCGAGACAAGAAGGATGGCTGCCGCGGACCGGGGCTCAATGGTCGGCAGCGGCGGGGCAGGGTTCCGTGGTCGGGAGCGGCGGGCCACGCCTTCTTGGTCGGCAGCGGCCATTCTTATCGCGTCGTGCTCCGATCCAATCGGACGCATCGCATTTGATTCACTTAGTTATTATCGACCATTTTTCAATAAAAAAAACGTTATCACAATTATCTTTTCAGTTGTATCTCTCAAAGACATCCATAATTTGCTAATTTACCTTAGTCTAAAGTGGTACACGATGTAAATCAAAATCCGAATCGAGAAAGCCGCTACGCGATGCAATGGCCGCTATCTTTTTTTTTTTTTTTTCGAAACTCACGGGGGCAGCGAACGAACACGACACAGCTCGGGAAAAAATTAAATATGATTGGCTAGAAACTAGTCATGTGGGCAAAATTGGCGGGAAATTGTAGCAGACACTTTCCTTTCACGAATGAACGCTCCAGGAGCGATCAATGCACCACGCGGACAGACGTACAGCTCGATAAAGTGGCTCCTGTAAATTCTACAGGTCCAGCGCGCGACGGTTGGCTTGCCCTCCCGTTAAATTCACGGGTCCGGCGCGCAAAGGGTTAAAATAACAACGGAAAAAAAATGCTGCAGTCATTTGTACTGTCTAGTCAACACAGCACTGCTTTCGCTAACTATGTAGCTTGCCATCGCCGAACCTCAAAATTACAGAAAATAAATAAGAGAGTTATCAACTTACTTATTTTGTTTTGACACTTGGCAGGCTGCGTGGGACCCATAGGAATCGCATGGATCGTTAGTGATTTCTCCACAGATTCCCAAATAATAGGTGTACTCATTCGTTTCTATGCGAAATGTTCCATTCTTTTGCAAGGGAGAAAGATCAATTGTAAGAGATAAATCTTTGTCATGGACGACACAACTGGTTCCGTTCAATGAGGCTAATGGACAAGCAGCTGAAGTTTCCCACTCGAACAAAAATGAGCACTTGTCAGCAGAGACTTCTACTAAATACGGACCACTGCCACTGTCACCTAAAAGAAGGAGGATTCAAGTTTTATTATCAAAACCAGTCTGCCTATCCTATATCAACACTTTAAATTCTGAAAAAGAATTTAGTAGAACATTTATAAGCCAAACAAAATGGACCTAGACGTGTTTAGATACTCCAATTTACATACTGTAAAAAGAAACCGCCCTTTTATTTGAGTGGAATTTTGGGTTTGGGAACTGTGCTTTAAGCTGTGAAAGGATTACGAGAAGATTTTGATCAAGTCGCTTACAGAAATGGAAATAAAACACTTCAAGATTTTTCATTCTGATCTGATAGTGGTCAAAATTTCTGAGATTTCTTGAGCCAATGTTCAGATAATATAGGTTTACAGGTAATGGAGGTTCTACCGTACAAAAAACTACATTAGCAACTATTTACTGACAAGCCAATATTTAATACTCATTTATTAATTGAACTGTTGTGTGCGGCATATACGTTTTACAGCAAATTTAGTTCCCAAATCTACTATCAGTACTATGAATTGGGGGAGGACAGAGGGGAGGAGCACGACTGTTTAGATCAAGATGGCAGCTCGTGGTTCAAGCAGCACTACAACACTAAACAACAGAAGCCAGCAACATAACTATAATCAAGTCTAGGCATCCATCAACAGGAAGCATTCAACTGTAACTTATTCTGCTCCAGTAATCACCATTCATCTTGGGATTTTAAGGTTAATATGATGCAAACTACTAGCACAAACTTAAAAAAAGAGCCAATACGTATGTGGTCTATTAAAAACGAACAAAACTGCTACTACTTATTACTACACGACATTGGTCACCGATCTACAACAAGGTATGCTCTAGAAATTAATTCTTCGATACTCTTGATACTGCAATTTTGTTTATACCAATGCACCTTTTTTTGATACCTTTGATACTTTTTGATACTGTTGAATTTTGATGCAAACTTTCGATCTTCACTACCAAGAAAGTATCAGTATCAAAATTCAATAGTATCACAAACCCCTAATATTTCATAGTTTAGCAGTAATTCACCTTTTAACTTCCTGGTGAAGAACTTCTGAAGAAATAAGTGTTGAGGATGTGATAACCTGTTCTGAAAGCTAGGTGAGAATAATTATCTATATTTATGGTCTTATTTACTGGAAATTCATTCACCACACTAACTTACCTGGTTTGCACATGAATTTAATAACAGACGACATAGAATTTTTGGTATTTGGACAAGCACTTCCACCCGTATAATTTAAAATTATGTTGCTGCCCTCAAATTGAGGCGAAGAAACATATCGTCCCAAGCTCACTACAGTGTCAGCTCCTAGAAAGAAAGGAAACCAGAACAGCATTAAGACTTTATCACCAAGTTATAGACAATGGGATTACAAAGTGGAAGAGGACCATCAGAAACCTCCCCCCGACTAGGAATTTGGACAGGGAATAACTCAGTTTTTAAGCTCCGATTAGGCAAACCAACCTGGATGACTCCCCAAACTCACTCGATAGCAGTGGTGAGCTCACCCATTCTCCTTAACTGGTTCTAGCTCGAGTTTTGTCTGGTTTTATGAACCTGCACACATGCCGGCGCAAGCAGAGGGCGTGCCTTATTAATTCCTCATGGCTCTTCGAATTTCAGTAACAGTAAACTTACGTTTTAAGCAGACAGCTGATCCAGGCGGGCAATTGGCTGTAGGCCCTTCTCTTCCTACAGATCCACAAACATTAATGGAAATTTGGGCCCCAGCAAAATCCGGCACACTGGTAGTGACAGCATCCCATGACGATGCACCTACAAAAGAACATGCAGATTCAGGACAGCTCCTTGCAAGCAAGTCACTTATAATTTCACCTCACTTTGGACAACAACTGATCTTTGTAGGAACAACTGGTTTACCACATCCAACATATTAGCTGTGCGTCGGAGAAAGCGTTACAAGACTGGTGCCAAACCTGCTTTTTAGCACCAAATCCGCTCTGCTTGGGTAGTAAAAGCTAGTGATGCTATCTATCAATGCAGCTAAGCCTACCTTGCACCAAGCAAAATAGCTGCTGCCACATAAGCTCATGGCTGCAGCCGTCATTTGAACGCGCTTGAGGCAATTTCTCAGTTGCACCAAGGGCTCGGAGACACAGCTTTGTTACCCTCAGCAGATCGAAGGCTATTATTGCATCGCCTGAGGCACAAATGCTGGTGTCCTCCTCACCATTGCTGAAAACAGAGGTAATAACTATTATTGACATTTTTCTTGTGATTGTTAAATAAAAATTTGTTCAAATCTTAGACTTATCCTATTGTTTTAGGAATAATACCTTCATTGTTGCAGAATTTTAGGGTAAAATGACTAGACTTGAATGTTTTCTGAACTACTGGTTAATACTTTGAATTTTTGACATAAGAGATGTTATTTTGCATTTCAGTCAAGGTGGATTTAATGTTCCAAGTTCTGATGTGAACATCGTGGGAGGAACCTTTATCCGTGAAGTTAACTGAAGTGCATGATAAACCTTTTAAGACGACAAACTGACATCTTTTTATCTACGTTCCTATGAAATAAGTTTCGATCCCTGGAGTTACACATAACTGTTCAGTAGGCTGTACCAGATAGAGACAAATGGTGTTTTTCCATGCGGTTTTCTTCCTCCTCTTTGTGTTTGCGTAAAAAGAGCTGCACAATAAAAAGCATTGAATGTTGTCAGAAAGTGTAACTACATTAATTCTACCGATTTTGCAAGCCAACCTCTTGTACATAGCAAAAAAAGATGGGGGATGGGGTTCGTGTGGAGACTTTCAGAAGGGGCCTGAGAAACAGATTTCTTTTTTCAAGTGTCCTTACCATAAGGGGTGTCATGCACCCACAAAATTAAGGGGGGGGGGGGGCACCACCTATTCCAGGTAGGGGGCCTGGGGGAGCGCTGTAGGTCCCCCCGGCGGGGTCCGGGGCTCCTCTCGCTTTTTTCAACAATTTTAATGAGTTTGAGACCGCTGGAAGACCCAAACTGACACTTTTTTTAAATTGCCGAAATGGTGCCAGGCCTCACACAATCCAAAATCGTATTTTTTTTGGGAAATTGGGGGGGGGGGGGGGGCACATACCCACCCTTGCCTCAATGGCACGGGCGTCCCTGCTAACCATACATTCGGAACAATACGCTCCGAGTTTCCATACCATCCTCTTATTCTTACTGTGAGTTGGACAATTTTCTTAAAATTTCCATCTGGCAAGTACATTGTAGAGATGCACCAATGTTGCCATTGGACATCGGCCTTTTCAGTCGTCATCGGGTTTTAGGCCGCAGATGTTAAAACATCGGAAATCCACAATTTTGTGACAGATGTGTTTATAATTAACTTCTGGGTGCTAAATTTTAGGCCTACAGAATTTTGTTATTTCATTTCTGAAATTGTCTTAAATACTTTTGACGCAATGAAAAATGTAACCTAGTTTCACTTTACTTTCTCAAACATTGGACTACGAGTTATCGGAATCTGATATCGGCCGATGTTTTTTCAACATCGAAATCGGCATTTGAGCACATCGGTGCATCCCTAGTACATTGGCGAGACATTTTCGTGTCACGTGGCAAGTGCCTTATAATTCACATTGGCGAATGCTTAGGACGTGCATGTATTCAGAGATGAGAATCTTCTGAGTTTAGAAAGAATTCCAACTTTTTAACTGACTGTTGTATTGCACTGTTACAGCGATTGTTGAAAACTTATTGATTCAGTAAGCAGTTTGCCTTTGCCAATTAAGGTCGGTTCAAAGCAGCCTGATTAAATTAAAACACAATTCAGAAAAAAATTAACCTGAATTTCCGGTCAAGAAATAGTTATACAAGGTCCCGTGACTTTTTGATCTTTTAGGTAGCTGGGAACAGCTCCAAGTTCGTAAGAAAAAAAAAATCTTGACCAACTTTCTGAGTCTGAAATCTCGTCCTATTTTCAGAAAACGGGGGCAGCGACTACCTAACCGGTCTTCTGTACACTTCCATCATTTTCAGCTCAGTTCAACTTCAACTTCTGAATTTTTTAAAAATCATTTACTAATTTTTTGATGCCGAATCTAATGGAGAAAATCCTTTGTCTATCTGGTACCATTCCATAGCTTACTTGTGGGCCCGTTCAATCTAATGGTGAAAACTTTTTGCACGAGAAAACTTTTTTAAATGGCCTAATAATTTTTTTCAAAATCTGTACCTGCTGCAGCATCTTATATACTGGTGTCAAAATCCTCTTGGTGAAATTTAGGCAGATTTTGACAATTGAATAACAAGTCGAATCATTTCTTTTCGAGAGCTGTCCAGTGGGGCTAATCCCAAACCAGTGGCTCAAATAGTTTTTGAATTATTAAGCAAAAAAATACTATACTGCATGTTTAAAAATGGCATGAGTTAGTCCAAAAGGAAAGAAGTTATTAAAAATATTGGGCTTCAAATCCAGTGTAGGGCAAATTTATTAGCTTACCAACTACTGAAATAAATTTAATACTGGCTCTACCATAGTCTTATGAAAGCCATGTTTAAGTTATCTGTCTTATAATCATAGTTTGTTACAGTAACAGTTGCTATTTTGGCAAGTAGAGCTTAAAATGAACTCGCCAACTGTTTGGCGAGTGACAACTGATGTTGATAAAGGTAGGTCATAGGTCACAAAATTAAATTCACTATATAAACCCGTACCTCGGTCTTGTTTGACCAGCCTGCTTAAGTCCACTAGTTTTGCTCCGTCCACTGCCATACACTGATGAGCGCCAATTGACTGAGGACATACGACGTTGGTTTGCCATTCAAAAATGTAAGTGCACTCGCTTATGCGAACAAATGTTGGGCTGGTGTCAAAGGCTGAAGAATTGCAACGGAAATCGATGATAGTTTCAAGTGCAGCATTTGGCTCCTCCGGGCATTTGTCACCACCTCTGTATGAAAGGGTCACTTCGCCATCATAAATCCTGATAGGAATACAAAAAGAATTATTTTAGACATTAAAGCCAAACAACACCGCCCAAAAAAATATGGTTTTAAAATTACAAATTGTATATACTTATCCTAAAACACTTATCTTTTACTTTAGCCGTTTCGTTATAATATGCTCTTTGTCCATTTTAACCAAATTTCGCGCTACCTGCCGGTTCCCACCAGGTGGGGTCATGAGCTGATGACAGCTTCCAACCTGCATGCTCTCTCACCAGGTGGCGTCAGGGCTTGTGACAGCGCTCCGTTAACTTTTGCCACTTTTCGCTTGGAAACTGAAGGTTTAGCAAAGAGCAAGACCGGTGGGCGAGCTACCATCATAAAGGATAAGTAAAAACAATGTCTAGTTCTAAAACATTTTCACTATTTTGCTAACCTTTTTTCAGCTGAATTCGTCCAAAAGGAGGAGGGCCCAGCAAAACCACACGTAAACCTCTAACCTGCTGTTACTCCTGGCTCAGACATTGTCCAGGGTGTAAGGTGTGTTCAATGTAGAAGCCAAGCTTGAAGTAGTTAAACTTTGTTTAATACGGAATAATCATGACAAGATTCGGGTTACATTATAACGTTCTTTCCAACACAAGAATCAACGAGAATTGAACACCGGGCTGTGAAGCCCTCCGGTCGGATCCAGAGCTCCACCGGACAACCAATCAGCTCTTTGAGTTCGTTAACCAATCCAGTTCTTGGTTACATAGTTTTTACCAATCGTGGCCAACAATACTTGGCCACGTTCTCCTGCACGTCCGCTCATGGTTTTGGTGCAAAACCTAAAAGTCCTTGCAGTCACACAGACGATTTTGGCACCAACAAAAGTCAACCAGAACACAACAGCACACTAGTAGGTATGAGGGTAAGCCAATGTCCGTTACAACGGACCACAAAAACCGTCACCACACGCGGCCCTAAGGACGTCGGGTGTCGGACATAGGTCAGTCCAGGATGTAGGGACTGACAAAGGTTGACGGTGCTTTGCCCAGCCTTGGCCAGGAGCACGCAGAGACCGGCCCACCCGAAGCAAATATCAGGGTAGGCAAATTTCATATTTACATAACAAAAATATCTAATATTTTTATATACAAGGCCATTAAAAAAAAGTTGGTTCTCAGGCCCTACCGCAACGATTTTTTGACGGGGAAATAAAAAGAAACGACGCGGCAAAAGTAGAAGTTACAGATCAAAAAGGGTCCTTAGTAAGAAATGAAAATATAAAATTACCATTCTTGTCGTTAAATAATTGTATGGACATGTGGTAAGCGGAATTACAAGGCAGTGTTCTTTGTAACGAATGGCATTTGTTCTAAAGTAACAATTATACCCCAAAATGTATGTAAAAATAAGGCCGAAAAATAAAAAAATAAAACATAAAATGATGCCTGCCCGCCCGCCCGGATTTCATAAGAAAAATGTCCCGAGAACCAACTCCTTCTTTAAATGGCCTAATCAGAATTTTTTTTAAACCATATTGGCGTTACATTGTGTGTAATTTTAGACTGCAGACTATTACTGTTAGCATTAAAGATAATTATTAGGCTCTAGTCAGTGGGTGCACGGGAAGCCCCGAGAGCAAAGCAACGTACGAGTCAATAGGCATCTTGGTCCCGGCTGAACATCTCTGGTTTCTACAAATGGGTTTGAAGTTCACAGGGTGTAACTGAAAGGTCTGGCCAAACCTTCACGGCGTAGGGCATGATCAAAAATAAGACTAAATTACTATGAATGTGGACCAGCAAATGCAATACCCCCCCCCCCTCCCCCAAGTTAGGGCTAAAATGTAGAAATTTCCCCATAACTTCCCAGACCAATACAATTAGCACATCCTTTTTGCAATTTCCACATTCGTAATGTGAATTTGATGTCCCACAACTTTGTGTATGGAGCCATACGGAGGTAAGCTGGCAGAGAGGGGCAAGGTGGTTGGGGGCTCAGCAGCTTTACTGAAACAAACATTGCATTACCATGCAGAGCACCAGAAATTCCATTTGGTAACATCTTCATTTTAGGAGAGAGAAATTTGTGGGTTTGTGCCTCTAGTGACTACAAAAGGTGCTCGTTATGTCCACCATGCGATCCAACACAGCCTGAGTACTAGGGTAGATTAAAAAAAAACTTTTTTGTTTATTTCAAATTAACAAACGGTGGTTTGACTGTCTTGTCTACTTTCAAAAGTAAACAATTCTAAACAATTTTTCAGAGGTGCCTCCAGGGTCACAAAGAATTTTCGATTTTTATGAAAATTAGCCACATCAATCCAAAATGTCCATTTACTGTAAACACTTAATTCCAAATTGGCACTTGGCAGGGAGCGGAAAAGTTATCCATTGGTCTCTGGTCTCATTGTCACTCACCAAAAAGCAAAAAAAAAAACCTACAAAAATATTAGCGGTACCCCAGGGGCCCAAACTTTGCATCTTTTATGATAATCAGCCGCATTTGTCAACTTGCCAATTTTTCAGCTGTGATTTCCAATGCCCCCTTTTGATAACTTGCAAAGGTTTCTGTTCGTACCAGCTTGTTCCCAGATGGCCTTTTCTGTTTCTGGGACTGATGTCCGTTCATACCAAGCCCCCGCCTTCCTTACTGACAGCCAAATAAGCAGTGTTGTCCTAGGAAGTATTACAGAATGTAGATGCATTTTCGTGACTGTTACATTGCAGTAAACTTGAGTACCTTGTTTTTAAATAGTGTTGTTGCATTTTAAAAGTCAAGTTCAGGGCATTTCAGGTGCTCTGTTAGCTCCTAGCAATGTGAAAATAGCAGTTTTATGTTCATCAAAGCGACTGAAAACATTTCTCACAAAGTGATTGTAACTTTTGTATAATTATTTTTTTGGTATGCAAGCAATCAGCATGCTAAAATAGTTAATAGGGACCGGCCGGATACTGTTTTGCCGGATCCGGGTCTAGTTCCGAATCTAGGTTCCGGATCCGGGCCGGTACCGGATACCAGATAATTTACACACAAAAACTAAATAAAGTTGTTTATTTTTTTCCCCATATAAATTACAGCTATGGTTTTAATTTTCGCTTTGTTTCACATTATTTTCCTACATTAAACACTTAGAAGTCTTACGCTATTATGACTACCAATATAGTAAAATTGCACGTAGGCTACAGAACTGTTTTTGCGATGTTGCTAAATTCTGCAAATTTTTTTTGAAACAGTCAAACAAAGCACTCATTAGGTTAGGTTAATCAATCAGAAAACATTTTTCTAGTTGAAGGATTTCTCATTGATTAGCCCACTGCTTCCTTTCGAAAAATAATTTTCAACATTTTGCAATATTTGTGAAACCAGTATGCAGTCTATGCATTTATTTTAAATTTAAATTATTGAATTTTGGTTGCTTTAAAAAAAATCAAAATCACAGCAGGTCTTTTATTTGCAGCTTTTTTACGTTGGTTTCGTTCCTTTTTTTTGCTTTCATTCCGTTTTGCATTGCGCACAGAATAACAAAGACCGAAAGCAAATTAAAAGAACGAAAGCAAAAAAAAAGGAACGAAACCAACATAAAAAAGCTGTATTTATTTTTCATTTTATGAACAAAACTGTCTCGACTCTTGCAACATCGAAGTCATCTTTGGTTTATCATGCTATTATATCTTGCTAGTTTTTGATGCCGTCATTAAACCGTCTTACGTTTCGAATTCAACCCCTTGGCGTCCAAAACACGATTTATTGTCACTTCAAAATCGTTTCTAAAACTCCCGACGCACCCTGATTCAAAGTCCCGTTTGCAACGAAAAACCGCCATTGCATACAACGGAGGTGTAATTCCGATTGAATTAGGTACTTTGGCAGGCGTATTTTGGATTTATACTACGTCAATTGAAGTTTTTGTTGGCCGTGTCGTCAAAATTACGTGAAATTTCTTTTGTTTGAAACTGTCGTAACACAACAAACAACAAACAGCCGCCATCTTGGTCACGTTGGAAAGCTGGGATTCCCTGATTGGCTCGTGATCGCTCATCGCGGCGGGGGCCATTCGCAAATGACGTCATGCGAAGCGAGTCACGGTCACAGCCATTGGAACTAGCAGGTGAGCGTCGATTGGCTGACAGTCGGCTGGGAGTCGGCGTGCGATGGCGGCCGTAAATGGATTGCTGTCAACGATAGTGAATATAAATTAGGATATAAAACAACTTTAAACTACTTCTACGGTATTAAAAACTTAAAAAAAGGATTTCGGACGCCATAAACAACACTGTAATGGAAGAATAACCAGAGGACGTTATCATTTCAAGGTCTCCCATGTACTGCAACGGAAGGAGAATATTTTCAAAAGCGCATTTACGCAATCGAACTTCAACTTTTTTTTTTTAGTTACGAAAACCTAATACGATTGTCGCAAGTATATTTTTGTGCAATAATTTGCACTGTAATTATTACATCTGTAATTTTTTATACCCGTAGATCGCTTAGTTATTTTACTACGATTTATTTTATCGAGGCATGCAACATGTTTGCGGCAACAATGTTTAGGTTGTGTTGCAACCGGTATCCGGTTCAATATAATTGCCGGATTTGGATCTCGCCGGATATCGCTTTATCAGGCACCGCATCCAGATATATCCGGACTCGGTCGATCCCTAATAGTTAATTTTAATCCGCTTTCGTTTCAGCAGATTTATTGAGCGACATATCAAGAAATAAAATCACACGTGAACCACCAGGAAGAACGGAGTTCCCAGTTCTACTTGAATTTTCAGAGAAAATACCGTTCTCCTTCTTCAGAAATGTACGCACAACACGGAGGAAAAATAAGTTCTCACATCACCAATTGTAAACTAAAATTTTGAAAGTCGAAATTATGAGCGACATAAACTTGCCAAAGTAAATAATGAGAGACGAAACAAATTCTCTGACTTTTTGGGAGATATTGGGCTCCATGACCCTCCCCCATTCCCCACAGTGGATACATCGTCTGTGTCACTCGTAGACATGGACGAAAAAGAGCTGTGTCCATCCAAAGCTGTTTCATGTTCCGTCGACTGGACGACGACGGCTGGGTCCATTGGGCATCAAATGCATCTCGCTCAGCATGAGGAGATCCCTCTGCTGGTCACGTGACCGGAGACGATTAGAGCATCGACTGGTGACTGGTGCCAACTCAAGTGGCTACCAACAACTAATTGCGATGGAGTGGCCGGAGTGGCAAATGAAACAGTAGTCGATTTCACCGGGCTGAGGAATGGCGTCAAACAGACATGTATGGGGATCGTCGGTCACTGCGGTTTGGAGACGGGTTGGCAGCCACTTACTGGAACGATGCTTCCCCACCTCCTCCGAAGGGGGTCACTGGCAACGTAGACCGACTTCGGCTGACTGGAAGCTTTGGGGACTGTGTGGTCAGCAGTAGGAGTACAGGAACAGCAAGACTACTTGAGGGATGACGCACCCAAACGGTGGCAGCGTAAACAACCTCTCTGGTCTTTGGCAACGACTGTGTCACTGACAGCTGGAAAGTCGGCGATCGTGGACGTGAACAACTAGTTCACAAAGACTGGCTTCTGAAAACTGTCTCATAGCAGGTCACTTCTGTGGAAAGTCAGCAACTGTGGCACATGAACCGCTTGGCCACATAGACTGACATCTGGAAACTGCACGCAGCAGGCTCTGAATGTGGAAAGTCGGCAACTGTGGCATGTGAACACCTGGTCCACAAACTGCCGTATGGAGAATGTCTGGCAGCAGGCGCCGACTATAGACAAGGACAGATTGCCTACAAAGACCAATATCGAGATACTGGCTGGCAGCAAATGCAGACTGGAAAGTCGTCGACTGTTTCACATGAACATCGTGTTCACAACGACCGACAATTAGAAACAGGTCAATAATAGGCGCAGACTCTGACGGGCTACTCCGTCGTCTTGGGGCAGGCAGCAGTAGGTACTCGGGGTCGATGTCTCTGCTGCAGACGACTTCATCCTAGTACGCTTGAGACATGGGAGTTGGCCTTGCAGTAGGCAACAGGTCATAAGGCCCAAGAGTGCATTGACCCAATTCCATATTTGTCTGCAAAATGCAGTAACATCTCTGTAAAGGAACCCGAATGTCTTAATTCGGTATTTGAGGCACATCCATTTTGAGGGTTGGCTGGTGAAGAACCAGAGAACCGCCGATTTCATGAGAGTCACTCCCACAGAAAGTAATAGGCTGGCGAGAGATCGATTTCTGCACAGAACTGCAAATCCATCGACATGCGAACACCGTGGTAATAGGGTTTTAATGCGTTTCAAAAAACTTTCATTGTGAAAAATGTGAAAACTGGAGAGCAACTGGACGTGTACATCGCATGCAGTGTCCAGCAAAATGTGACGAGAGCTAGAGGGGGCGCAATCACCAGCTCGTGATGCCACATGCCACAGCCGGCAATAGCATGAAATTTGGATAAAATGGACAGAAAGAGAGAAAGATAGCATATTTTAACAAAACAGCTAAAATACAGATTAGCATTTTCAGACCACAGTAAAAAGTTTGGTTCTCCAGCATATTCCTCTTTAGAAACTTACAAATTCAAAGGGTTGTTTTTTTATTTTTATTTTATTATTTATTTTTCCAAAGTGACAAAGCCCGTTTTTAACAGACAAGAAACATTAAAAATCTTAATAAACTGCAAGTAATTGATTATAGTAGAACATTTATAGGACTTCTTGCACAATAGGTTGCAGTGAAAAAACTGTTTTCCGAGTTGTAAATATCTTGGGTAAGGAAAAGTTGCATTTTGACACAACAAATTTCACCACTCGGTTTAATAGTTTTACATAGGCACAATAGCAAACGTAAAATAAAATATGAAAGAAAAAAACATACGACTGGTTTAAAGTATCGCACTCAAACTCATCTATAAACATGTCATAATTAAAAAGGATTTTTTTTTATTTTTGTTAAAAAATGAGGGCGTAATTTAAGGTCGAAAATAGGCAAATGGCCGTTGAGCCAATTTTGGCCCTAAACTGTACTACGCACACTGAGAATGAAAAAAAACCTTGCAATTAAAGTGATTGTTCATGTTTTTTCTCAAGCATCAAATGAGATAATGTTAAAAAAAAAAATTTAAACCCGTCAAATAACTCTTGTCACCATTCTTATGTTAGACAAGTCCTGCAGACATCTTACGCAAGAAATTTTAAGTGTATCACAGTAATGTTTGACGGCAACTTTTCCACACCCAAGCTATTAAAAATTTGTAGAAAAAGACTTCTCTACTGCATTCTACGGCACAACTTTCCGCATGTGCCTAGAGCTTTGTGCTCTCGCTGGGGTTTAAAATTGGTGAATTTTGCTGAAAGCATTGCACAATTAGGAAGAGTAAACGAGCGCGCACTGAGAATCAAAAATGTTTTTCTGGTGAAAATGAACAAACGGCAACTAAAGCAACAGTTTTGAAGAAATAGACAAAAGACACATTAATACCTTATGTTTCGTGCAGAATTAGAGCCAATAATAAATCCGTCTGTATTATTAACCGACTTTACACATACGGCTGTTGCCACTAAACTTTGGTCGTGACAGTCTAGTTCCAGCCCAGTACAAATGTTCAAGTAGAAATCCTGTGATATTCCGTTGATGACAGCTGGAACATGATAACGTTCTCCTTTACCTGAAATAATGAGAAAAAACTCATCTATTGGTTATATCTTATTTATTAATTAATACACTTATCATGGCTAACTACAGATCTCGTTGAAATATAAAGAATTATATCATGATAAGTGCGTAACGCAAAGGCCACAAAAAAAAAGTCTGTTCTGATGCCCACAAAATGTACTTATTGCCACAAAATAAAAAAAGTGACCCGCAAAAACACAAATTTCTGAGATAGAAGAGCTTTCTTGCATATACATTATCCAGCAAGCATTAGGTTTATTCGCAATTTGAAATAGTTCAGAAATTTACTACCACAATCTGAACAGAAAGACCAACTTACCTACGTTTCAAACCGAAATAAAAAAATAAAAATAAAAGCCTGGTCACTAGTTGACTTTTTGGGCTTGTAAGAAATGCCCAAGAACCAAAACATTTTTTTTCTACGGCCTAAGAACAAAATTTTTTTTAACTGGTTGTAAAAAAGAAAAAAGTGACAAGGAACACTTTTTTTTGGAATAACATTTTAAGCAACATTTAAACTGTGGAGAAAAATGCTGCTTAAAAAGTATTGCTCTGCAAAAAAAATTATGGGATATCACAAATTGCGTAACCTATCCCTCCCCGCCACTTGGCTGAAACTGTCAAACTCTGCAGGTCTTTCCCTCCCCAACCCACTCCTTGCCCTACAACAATTATCTATGGCTTGAACTGTTGCATTGTCAATTTAGGCTGTTTGCATTGAATTCGCTTGCTCAATTTACACTTCAATCCCGCATCCACTTTCGTGAACTGTGCACCAACAATCATAGAAGTACCGTAAATCGTGTATTAAACGCCCATGGACTTGTAAAATTAATTTGTCCAAAATTAGGGGGTGGGCGTAAAAAACAAGTATTATATATTTTCTAAACTAATTTCTATCCAGGGAGGGAATTTTCTATCACGGAAAAGTCGGCGATAATGTAGTTATTTGCGTACGTGATCTGGATTCAATCTAGCATTAACACAATGCCTTTTTTTCTCATTTATTCACAAATTTAGGTTCTTGTATACTCTCTCCTCCAAAATTTAACATAACTCGTAGCTAAAACTAATTTCTAACCATACAAACTTTCGGTAACATGAGCGAAACAAGATCGTAAACAGAATTGGGCTTATCATTGATGTACGTGATCTGGATTCAGTCTAGCAAAACACAATGCCTTTATTCTCATTTGTTCACAAATTTAGCTTATTAAATTGTCCTCCTTCCAAGATCTAACATAATTCAAAATTAAAACTAATTTATATTCACCACCAACCTTGAAAACAACGCGATTCACGGCCGTGAAGCACATTCTGTGTTGACTCAAATTTCCAAAACAGTGATCCGGCTAACGCCTGAGATCCAAACTGATCATGTAAAAAAAGTGGTTTTTACGCGGTCAATCAGATCTCAGGCATTAGCCGGATCACTTTTTTTTGGGAAATTTGCGTCAACACAGAACGTGCTTCACGGCCGTGAATCGCGTTGTTTTCAAGGTTGGTGTGATGGTAAATTAGTTTTAACTTTGACTTATGTTAGATATTGGAAGGAGGATAATTTAATAAACTAAATTTGTGAATAAATGAGAATAAAGGCATTGTGTTTTTGCTAGACTGAATCCAGATCACGCACGTCAATGATCGATCATTAGGCCTAATATTTCTGAATTTTCCGCGATTACAAACGCACCCGTGAATCGTGTTGGATTAAAAGTTGATTTTGTTAAATGTATGAAGCTTTTACTTAATTTGGACACAAAAAAAAACCAAGATTTAAGTGGATGAAACGTTGATTTCGTTAAAATTGAATAACATTTTAGTTAAATTTTCACTGAAAATACGACAATTTTAACTTTATTAAAATTAGTTTTTACTATCCTAAAATACTTACCTCTAGTATGTGCTAAAATCGTTTTCGATTTGCTTTTCTACCCGATTTTTTAAACCCCTTAAAAGTTTAAAACACCTGCAACACTTGCAATGCAATGAGGTTAGCATATCTGCCACTTGGTGCGCAACAATCGTTGCCTCCAACAAGCCAGCGCCAGCCCAACAATGACACTTCGTTTTCCGGAACCCACAACTCAACTTTTCAAGGGTTCGGCGAAGCGGGGAGGCTGGGCGGGTCCTACTAGAGGTAAGTATTTTAGGATAGTAAAAACTAATTTTAATCAAGTTAAAATTGTCGTTTCTTACTATCTGTAAAATACTAACCTCTAGTATGTGCTGAATTTGTCCAATAGTCCGGTGGGACAGCACGAACCCTGCTAACTCTCGTTGCATTGCACTCCACACCAACAATACAGTACACATCACACATTAAACACTGCCAGCAACAAACCTTTACCCATCTCAGCACTTGTCTCGGGCGAGGTCCTCAGCCATGGACTGCGATCCACCACTGGTATTGCCACCGGGCAACAGTGATGACAACTGTCCATCTTTCCACTGTGTACTGTCCACTGTGTACAAGGTGCATATCCCTACAACTTCCTCACCAGGAAAAGGTTCATGTGGGCCAACCCCTCAACACTCCTCGTGTCAGGTTGGAAACTCTTCAGTATGCACTTTAACAGGAAGCCTTCCACCATTGCAACACCAAACACTGCCTCGTGACGTGTCGCCTGGACTTCACTGTCTTTGCCCACCTTCTTTCTTCCATTTAGAGAAAGTTCCAGTGGGCATGATGACACTACAACACTCCTTGTGTTGTGTCATCTCCTTTCCACTGTGTACACAAACTTCACTCACTCCCCAACAACGCTTCTAGCCGCCACTTGGGGATGCTCCAGACCACTCCCACTCGCCGTATCTGTACCACAAAGATAATGGGCGATGAAAGTGTTCTTGTTGGTCGAAGAGCTGGCAGCTACCACATCATTAAGCGGGGTGCCAGATGCGAAGGCCCAAGACGCAGCCAAAACCCTCAACGCATGGGCCCCTCACATTCGCAGGGATGTCCAGATGGTCCAGTCCGTGCTCATACACTCGCGTGATGACCTTACAAATCCATTTCCCTATCTTCGCTGGTGACGGTAAGGGAAGGACACCTCCAGAAGCTCGATCCCATTGCAAAAACTGTGGAGCGAGTGTAGATCCTGCTCGTCCCGAACGTCCAGACTGCTCCGTCAAATTGGTCCTAAGAAAAGGTGGAGAGCCCGGACCGAGCCTTGGGTCCACTCCATACCCCCTAGATCAACCACTGTCTTCAATGCCTTAATCACCAAAGGCATGGGGGCCACATCTGGTGTTTGATTCGTCACAAGGAAGTCAAGGAAGGAAGGATGAATGTTCTTGCCATCTCTCACCAGAGCAGCTAGCTCGCTCAGCCGAGCCGCCGAAGCCAGAGCCACCAAGAAAAAGGGTCCTAAGGCGCCAACTCCAGACCGGCTAACACCAAGGGCAAGCTCCATTTGGGGAACAACTGTTAGGCCTCGGTGTTGCATTTACAAACGCCCGGACCTGGATTGAACCATGTTCACTGGCCATCTCTCACCAGAGCAGCCAGCTCGCTATGCCGAGCTGCCGAAGCCAGAGCCACCGAGAATAGGGTCTACTGCGATAGCAGGAGCAACGAAGTCGAACAAAGAGGTTCGTAAGGTGCCAATTCCAAACTAGCCAACACCAACAGTAAGTTCCATCTGGGAAACAATTGCTTAATCCTTGGTCGTGCATTGACAAAGGCCCGAACCAGCCGTGATACATGTTCACTGGTCACCAGCTTCTTCCTTCCCAATGCCGACAAGACGGAGTTGATGGCCGGACGATACCCCTTAATGGCCGTCGGGGACAAGCCTTTGACAAATCGTTCTTCCAGGAAAGATGACAAAGCGGCTTCGGTCGGGCCCGTCGGATCAATTTCCACCTTCCGGCACCAGAAAAACCAAATTTTCCACAGGGCGTCGTAGATTTTCCTCGTTGAAGAACGCAGGCATCCCAACATCCGCTCCGAAAGGTTTTTTCGAGTGGGACGACAAAGCGGCTTCTGTAGGGTCCGTTGGATCACATCCCTCCTTCTGGCACCAGAAACGCCAAACCTTCCACCTGGCCTCACTGTTCTTCCTTGTCGAAGAATGGCGGCAACCCTACATCCCCTCCGAGGCCTCAGTGGTAAAACCCTCACCTTCCAAATTCCTTACCACAGTCTCCAACCGTGAACTCGGGACAAGGGTGGGTCGCCCCACCTCAGTGCTGGGTCAGGATGGAGTCCGAGAGGAGTAGAGGAAGTGGGTCCACCTTCGACAGTTCCACTAAGTAAGGAAACCATGACGCAGCTGGTCAGAGTGGTGCCACCAAAAAGTATTCTCCCGGGGACTTGCGAAGATTGTTCCAAGACGCCTGCAGAAGCGAGAACGGGGGGAAACAGGTAGCTGACAGGCCTGCTCAGTCGATGGAGAGAGCGTCCGTGGCCCACATCGTCGAGTCCGGAAACGGCGAGACAAAGTGTGGGAGTTGGCAGTTGCAGCATGCCGCAAACAGGCCCACCCAGGCTTCCCCCACGTCAATAACGAGCCCTAGCACAGGCTGGGATCGAATGTTCATTCCGTTGTGTGAGTTCTCTGACGTGACAACTCGTCTGCTAGATTATGGAGCTTCCCTGCTACATGATGCAGACGCAGGTCTAGATGCAGGGCTTCGCGCAGTCGAAACAGCAGGGAGGTCTCTTCCATCATCAACCAAGAACAAGTCCCTCCTCCTATCATGACGTGAGCCACCGCCGTTGTGTTGTGCATCATAGCCATCCCCGCCTATCACGTTCTTCCCACGCAAACTCCTTCCTTGACCTGCACCGCCAGAAGTTTTGCTCGCTTCTCCAGAACATTGATGTGTAACTGGCATTCCTCATCTGACCCCACTCCCGCCGTCATGAGACCCTCGAAGTACGCCCCCCAGTCTGTGGAGGATGCGTCCGTGAAGAGAAGTCCAAACGGCGTTGGGTCCTGAATGGGCACTCCCCGGCAGGTGTTGAAGGGATCACCCTACAACAGAACTGTATTCTGTCCAGAGAAAACACATCCCACCAGGACGACGAGGTTATCACTCATGGTTCCTGAACAAATGCATCGGCCTGACCTTCCATTCTCCGAAAGGAACCAGCTCAGTGCAGGAATCGACGACACCTGTTACTGACACCAGGTCCACTGTCGTAATCTCGGTGGCTAGCTGCAACCTTTCCATCCGATCCAGTAACCTCTCTACCTGTTCCTGCGATGGCCAACCCGTGAACTCGACCGTATCGAACTGAGCGCCGCGGAACACAAACTGCCTGCACGGCTCCAGCCCGGGCATTTCCAACTGGACGCCTAGACCCAGAACCTTGAAGACACGTGGCCAATTGTCACCTGAGTACTTCCTCCGACTGATGGCGGAGCAACCAAACGCTGATATAGGCATGGGCTACAATTTCCAAACAATGTAGAAACCCCCAATCCAGGCAAAGCACTTCCGTGAAGACATGAGATCCGGTTGCAATCCCAAAAGGTAGGACACGAAACTGGTACGATTGACCTCCTACAAAAAGGCGAAACAGATGCCGAATCCCCTGGTGCAATGGACCATGCATGCATGCATGCATCCTCGAAATAGATGGCAATTGTAACAACGGTTGGCTGCATCGCTTCTCTGACCGACCGAATCGTCTCCATCTTGAAAACGCTGCTTCTCTAGATGTTGGTTCAGCTTTCAGAGGCTGCAGTAAGCGGTCGTACAGACACAAAAAACGGCGAATGTTCTCTGCCTACAGCGGACAGAGTGAGCACACAGTCGGTGATGACCTCCCAGTTGTCCACATGGGGACGAAACCTTCCCCCCCCCCCAACACGCTAGAGAAATGGAGGAAGGTGAGGGGGGGGGGGGACA